>WNGS01083505.1:0-14284 GCA_020271785.1 Procambarus virginalis
GTACTACAGACTGTAAACCCCCATAATACTACAGACTGTAAACCCCCATAATACTACAGACTGTAAACCATGATAATAATACACAACAAATTACCCTGGCATGAAATGGAATATACAGATATAAACTAATATATGCTGCATTCACCAAGTGTTAGCATAGTGTAACATTCATTGTCAAGAGTGAAGCAGACAGACGCACGCGCACGCATGCACACTGGCCCAGGGACCAGTCACGCGCCGCCTCCCTCCAAGATGATGTGAGGCAGTCGTCCCCACACTCCAGGGATGGTCACTGCTCTCGCTTAGGAGCACTCCGTGTGTGTGTGTGTGTGTTGTGTGTGGTGTGTGTGTGTGGTGTGTTGTGGTGTGTGTGTGTGTGTGTGTGTGTACTCACCTAATAGGTGAGTACACACACACGCGCACACACCGGAGTGCTCCTAAGTACTCACCTATTAGGTGGGTACTCACTTATTAGGTGAGTACACACACACGGAGTGCTCCTAAGTACTCACCTATTAGGTGAGTACATTAGGTGTGTACTCACTTATTAGGAGAGTACACACACACACACACACACACACACACACACACACGACACAACCACACACACACACACACAACACACACACACACACACACACACACACACACACATCACCTTGGAGGAAGGCGGCGCGTGACTGTCCCTGGGCCACACAGTGATCTACAGGAGCTAGGAGACCCACACTGCCCAGACACGCCAACACCACACCACTTGTTATAATACCCGAGTGGTGTCTTCCTCTCGGTTCTCGCCCTTGAATAAATAACTATCAATTCAAGAAAATTACTAACAATGACGCGACGAATTACTCTTTCTAAAGTGTAAATAGTTCGTTATCAGTGTATCTTGGCGAGGTTTAACGAAGAGTTATATTTGTGAAGTCATTGTGCGCCTGTGCTTGCCTGCTACACCAGCCCACAGGATGGCCCATGTGACTGGCTGAAGTTGACTACTGACTGTACTTAAACATCCTCCCGAGACAAAGCAACACCAGAGTTAAATACCAGAGTGGAGACGCGCGACTGTCATCCATGTGTCATCACACCGCCAAAGTAAATTTATATGCTTTCCTTTCCTGTTGTCGGGAACAGGAAGCCTGTTAGACCTGTCCAGGTCTTCCCATAGTCAAGGGGTCGTAATTCCCCAGCATATGACCCACAACATTCGGTTAACTCCCAGGAACCTGTTTACTGCTAAGTGACCAGGACAGATCATCAACTAAGTGGTCGTAAGCAGACTGCTTACGACCGTAAGCAGATCATAGCTAACTAACCACTGCGCTACAGAACCAATGTGGCTCAGACGCTGTTCAGTAACCCAGCGTGTTATCTGTAGAACTAACCCTGGCTACGTAACCAGACGAGAACGTATGTATGCTTGTTAGTATTGTAAAATCAATATAATCACCAGTGGTTACAATCGCCGTCTGCGGTTGTGCTCATAACCTCGCTATACTATATGATGTCTAGCAGATATCTGTTCTTGTCCATGGAGGACAACAAATGTATGGATGGCTATAAATGTATGAGCACGTCTGCGGTAAAAAACATACATGAACTATTGAGTATAAAGGTCACCAAGTTAATGATTCCGGCAATATTTCTTACGTTTGCTGGGGGAACATCCAATAATTGCGGAACTCTGATGCTCATAGTTGTCTCTGATAGTACCTATGGCACCTCTATTTTTCACCGGGCCTAGTTCTGCATTTCCTACAATATCTCCCGCTCCAGTACGTCGTTATTGTACAGTACGAATTTATGACTTGGCCTTCTAATTATCTTTCATGTATATACATTATGATACCTTTCTCGTCTCCTTACATTTAACACCCTGACTCAATTCGGGTCGGGGTGTTAAATTCGGGTTTATTATTATCAACTCAGTCCTTAGCTCAATGTTCGTATCCGAGGGCAGTGTCTTTGCGTCAGTCTAGTTCCCAAAACCGTGTCCTTATTTGGCCGCCCGTGTACTAAGTATGGTATACCAAAATAAACATTATATTGAAAGGGTTTACGTTTGTCTCCATGTATATGGTTTATGCAAACGCTACGGTGAAGTAATGGTGACTGAGCATTTAATGCTGCCAGTCTAGAATATTTCGCAAAATAGGTTAAGTCGCAGCATGTACATCACTATCACATAATTAGCTAGCCAGAAATTGGTGAGATCACCCGACTACCACAGTCCTCTGCATCTCTTACTAACGCACCCACATTCACTGGGTGCAGCAGGTATGAAGGATGGAATATAACAACTCGTCAGCAGAGAAAGCACGGAGACCCCCAGCTGGATATTTGGACTTTTGAAGGAACTAATGTCACAAAGACATAGTTTACCGACCGGTAATTTGAGTCCTATTGCAATCAGAACCATGTTGTATGAGCTTTGTGTTCCGAGTCATTTGAATCCAGGACAGCCCAAGAATCTGTTGATATAGAATGCCGAGGGTGTGCACAATTTCTATAACTTCATGATGCTAAAAGTTCGTATTATTTATCCTTAAACTGTCATCATCATCCTAATTTTATGATATAAATTAGACCAATATCTGTCTCACCACTCGAATGGTAAACTACACATTGTTTTAACAGTATATATCACCTTCCAAATTGCAGGGCTTAATGTTTATTTTTTCTAAGATGGCTGTACACCTTGACTCAAGTCCACCTGGCCTCGGGGAGTAGAAGAACTTCCAGAACCTCATGAAGCCTGTACACCCAGGTGCCTGTTTGAGTTCAACTTGCAATGATTGTATAAGTTGTTACTAAAAAAACTTCTACTTTCTAATCTTTCATTTCAAGCATCATGACTATTACACAAATGTCTTCACAGTATCGACAATACTTCCCATGATCATCAAACCGTTCTGGAATATTTATAACACCGAAATAAGAGAGAGTATTAACAGGCATTTGATAATGCATCCCAAGAATGATTTATCCAGAAACTACAAGCGAAAGCTGTCACTGGCAAAAAACTGAATAAATCAAATGGCTAAACATGACAAACACGTAGTCGTCCTAAACGGAATTGAATCCCCTAGGAAACCCTACGTGTGTGCCGAGTGCCACAGTGCGTCATCTTGGGGGCGTCATCACTACATGGATGACGACGCTCATAACATGTGAAAACCATCAAATTTGTTGTCACAGTTCTAATGAAAATTAATTAAATGATAAAATATCCGTTGCAGATTACTCTGCAAAAAGACCTTACCTTGAGGTGCTTCCGGGCTTAGCGTCCCCGCGGCCCGGTCATCGACCAGGCCTACACGAACTTTATGTCAAGGACTGATAATTGCTTAGGGTAAAAAACAAAGGGAACGAAACTTCGGAGTTTTGTCTCAACATTTCGTAAAAAAAACGTAATCTGACCTTTAGCACCCTGGTGCCCTCGGGGGATCACAATGTTGAGGATAAACTCCCAAGTTCCGTTCCCTTTTGTAGGGTCGGGGGCAGTATGCTCAGGTGCGCGAACACCTGTGCTTTCTCAGTTCGAGTCTCTTGCACGGGTTGGTGCCTGATTTTATATATATATATAATATATATATATAATATATATATATATATCTTTATATTTATATATATAATGTATTGGTGTGTGTGTGTGTGTGTGGTGTGTGTGTGTGTGTGTGTGTGTGTGTGTGTGTGTGTGTGTGTGTGTGTGTGTGTGTGTACTCACCTAGTTGTGCTTGCGGGGGTTGAGCTCTGGCTCTTTGGTCCCGCCTCTCAACCGTCAATCAACAGGTGTACAGTTTCCTGAGCCTATTGGGCTCTATCATATCTACACTTGAAACTGTGTATGGAGTCAGCCTCCACCACATCGCTTCCTAATGCATTCCATTTGTCAACCACTCTGACACTAAAAAAGTTCTTTCTAATATCTCTGTGGCTCATTTGGGCACTCAGTTTCCACCTGTGTCCCCTAGTGCGTGTGCCCCTTGTGTTAAACAGCCTGTCTTTATCAACCCTGTCGATTCCCCTGAGAATCTTGAATGTGGTGATCATGTCCCCCCTAACTCTTCTGTCTTCCAACGAAGTGAGGTTTAATTCCTGCAGTCGCTCCTCGTAGCTCATACCTCTCAGCTCGGGTACTAGTCTGGTGGCAAACCTTTGAACCTTTTCCAGTTTAGTCTTATGCTTGACTAGATAGGGACTCCATGCTGGAGCCGCATACTCCAGGATTGGTCTGACATATGTGGTATATAATGTTCTGAAAGATTCCTTACACAAGTTTCTAAAGGCCGTTCTTATGTTAGCCAACCTGGCATATGCTGCTGATGTTATCCTCTTGATATGAGCTTCAGGGGACAGGTCTGGCGTGATATCAACCCCCAGGTCTTTCTCTCTCTCTGACTCTTGAAGTATTTCATCTCCCAAATGATACCTTGTATCTGGTCTCCTGCTTCCTACCCCTATCTTCATTACATTACATTTGCTTGGGTTAAACTCTAACAGCCATTTGTTCGACCATTCCTGCAGCTTGTCCAGGTCTTCTTGAAGTCTCAAGCTGTCCTCCTCTGTCTTAATCCTTCTCATAATTTTGGCGTCGTCAGCAAACATTGAGAGGAATGAGTCTATACCCTCTGGGAGATCATTTACGTATATCAGAAACAGGATAGGTCCAAGTACAGAGCCCTGTGGGACTCCACTGGTGACTTCACGCCAGTCTGAGGTCTCACCCCTCACTGTAACTCTCTGCTTCCTATTGCTTAGGTACTCCCTTATCCACTGGAGCGCCCTACCTGTTACTCCTGCCTGTTTCTCCAGCTTATGCATCAACCTTTTATGGGGTACTGTGTCAAAGGCTTTCCGACAGTCCAAAAAAATGCAGTCCGCCCACCCTTCTCTTTCTTGCTTAATTTTGTCACCTGATCGTAGAATTCTATCAAGCCTGTAAGGCAAGATTTACCCTCCCTGAACCCATGTTGATGGGTTGTCACGAAGTCTCTTCTCTCCAGATGTGTTACTAGGTTTTTTCTCACAATCTTCTCCATCACCTTGCATGGTATACAAGTTAAGGACACTGGCCTGTAGTTCAGTGCCTCTTGTCTGTCACCCTTTTTGTATATTGGTACTACATTAGCAGTCTTCCATATTTCTGGTAGGTCCCCCGTTTCCAGTGACTTACTATACACTATGGAGAGTGGTAAGCAAAGTGCTCCTGCACACTCTTTCAATACCCATGGCGAGATTCCATCCGGCCCAACAGCTTTTCTCACATCCAGCTCCAATAGGTGCTTTTTGACCTCATCTCTTGTAATTTCGAACCTATCCAAGGTCACCTGGTTTGCTGCCACCTCTCCCAGCGCCGTGATATCTCCCTGTTCTATTGTAAAGACCTCCTGGAACCTTTTGTTGAGTTCTTCACACACCTCTTTGTCATTCTCTGTGTACCTGTCCTCGCCCACCCTGTGTGTGTGTGTGTGTGTGTGTGTGTGTGTGTGTGTGTGTGTGTGGTGTGTGTGTGTGTGTACTCACCTATTGTGCTTGCGGGGGTTGAGCTTTGGCTCTTTGGTCCTGCCTCTCAACTGTCAATCAACTGGTGTACAGATTCCTGAGCCTACTGGGCTCTATCATATCTACATTTGAAACTGTGTATGGAGTTGCCTCCACCACATCACTTCCTAGAGCATTCCATTTATTAACTACTCTGTCACTGAAAAAATTCTTTCTAACGTCTCTGTGGCTCATCTGGGTACTAAGTTTCCACCTGTGTCCCCTTGTTCGTGCCCCACCCGTGCTGAAGAGTTTGTCTTTGTCCACCCTGTCAATTCCCCTGAGAATTTTGAAGGTGGCTATCATGTCTCCCCTTACTCTTTTGTTTTCGAGGGACGTGAGGTTCAGCTCCTTTAGCCTTTCCTCGTAGCTCATTCCTCTCAGTTCCGGGACGAGCCTGGTGGCATACCGTTGAATCTCCTCTAACTTCTGTCTTGTGTTTAGCTAGGTATGGACTCCAGGCTGGAGCTGCATACTCCAGGATTGGTCTGACATAAGTGGTATACATGGTCCTGAACGATTCCTTACACAAGTTTCTAAAGGCAGTTCTTATGTTGACCAGTCTAGCATATGCCGCTGATGATATCCTTTTGATGTGGTCCTCTGGGGACAGGTTCGGTGTGATGTCAACCCCCAGATCTTTCTCTCTATTTGACTCTTGCAGTATTTAACCTCCCAGATGATACCTTGTGTTCAGCCCCCTGCTCCCTTCGCCTAATTTCATTACCTTACTCTTTCCTGAGATGAACTTTAGCAGCCATTTTCTAGACCATTCCTCCAGTTTGTCCAGGTCATCCTGTAGTCTCTATCTTCATCCGTCTTGATTCTTCTCATAATTTTTGCATCACACATCATCGTGTGTGTGTGTGTGTGTGTGTGTGTGTGTGTGTGTGTGTGTGTGTGTGTGTGTGTGTGTGTGTATTATATATATCGATATCGTACCTAATAGCCAGAACCGCACTACTTGGTCTAGTATGTAAGACAAATTACAAGTGAGAAAAATGATCACAATACTATGTCAACTACAGTACTTGTTATCGTGTAAAAGCTTACACGACTAACAAATATGCAAGAAGATATAACAGCTCTAACATCACTAACACAAAGAGGCTGAGAAAGTTACGTACCGATAATCAAGATAGCTCCTTAAGAAGTTCACCCTGACTCATACAAGAGACAAAAGCTCCATGCGTGTCATTCATCAATACACAACGGATAATGTAAAATACTAATTCACAAATACGGTAATGAATCAGTGAAACAGCCACTACGCCGAAACCATTAGACATAGGACTAAGCTACAGCTCAAATTACATCCAAACAAATTTTACTAAGAAGAATATGGGGAACTTCAAAAGCCGAGGACTGGTTTCCTATTCCCGCTCCGGTCACTGGTGTTTGCGGCCAAGAGGTAAGTGTTCAGAATCCTTCGCGGAGAGAGAACAACAAACTAATTTATATTGGTAAAACATTCTCCACTTCGCCCATCTTATGAGAACCCATTTTCTTTCGTCTTAAATTTTCTTTGTGTGGACAAAGAAGAGAGGTAATAATCACTTATGACTGCGACACTGTCAAGAACAAATACTCACGTTGATCATGGCGTTTGAGGAGATTCTGAAGAGCGTGGCTCTCTCGTTAACGGTCTTGGTCTTGGCGGTGAGGTCGTGGGTGTTGTCGAGGGCCTCCAGCTCACCCAGGGACTTCTGCAGGGCCGCCCCGTGCTTCATGATGAGATCGTGACACGTGCGCAGGTCCTCCAGCTTCGCCGTCAGCACCTTCAGGGTGTTTGATACGTCATCAGCCCCGGATTCGCTCACGTCTTCCTCGTCTTCATCTTCTGCGTCAACGAGAACGAGTTATTAATTAAACAGAACGATGATAAAGAAAATAGGAAAGGGACAACAGGAAAAAAAGGCGAATGATAATTCGTAATAATTAAAGATGTGATTATAATGATTTAATTTTTTGTGTATTGATAAAGTAATTATCAAAAGATGGCACCAAGCCGGGAGTGTATTGATAAAATGAGTACATGATAGGAGACAAATCATAAATGCAAAATAGTACATAATAGTAGAGGAGACACGAGATGTGTAAAGAGAATAGATATGAGAATGAGAAAGAAAACGCTCGAGCAAGAGCTGTATTGGGGTGACTTATCAAAACCTGAAAATACTAGCCAGAAGCTCCTGTACACACAAGCGAGAATACAACATGTTTAGATTAAACTTCAAATCTTTTCATTCATTAACACAAATAAATGCACACGTGATTCTGCATATAAAGTGTTATACAAACCCTTTAAGAAAAAAAAATACATTACGCATGATTTCCAGTAAATTATAATAAACAATAATTTTCATTTCATTATTACTAAGCAACAACATGTATCATTAACTAAAACAAGGTTTAGATTATATATTAGGATGATCGAGGGAGGTGTCTTCTGTCCCCTACGATTCTATTTTCGTAAATGTTCCAATAAAAGTAATTTATGCAACAGTGTCCCTGCTATTCCTCCTCTCCCGCCTCCCTTAACACAGCCCTGGTACTCGTACACTTCCTCCTCTATACGCCCCAGTTGTCGTGGTACCTACCAACTTGACCGCTCGACCCGGCCGTTTTGGAGAGGAGAGGGGAACAAAAAAAATTACCAACCCAGGTATAGAATTAATTATCTCCAACCACTTGGGCTGGACGGTACAGCGACGGTCTCGCTTCATGCAGGTTGGCGATCAATCTCCGATCGTCCAAGTGGTTCGGGATCATTCCTTTCCCCCGTCTCATCTATCCTGACCCCTTCCAAGTGCTATATAGTCGTAATGGCTTGGTGCTTTCCCCTGACAATTACCTTCCATTCCGATTAGGATTTTTTTTTCTATTAGTCAATAAAGATGCTAATAATAATCATCTGTATTCCTCAGCTTGCACACCTACCCCATACACAATGTTTCTGCCAATTGTGAAGAATATAGAGCGAGCGTATACTTAATTATTTCAATTCATACAACTAACCAGACTGAGAATAAGGCCACTGTAGACCAGAGTTGGGAAAGTTTCACAGTTCCATTTCTGTTTTTTTTAAGACAATACTTTTTCTGCTATTTTGCGTTAAATTTATGAAAATGTATCTTGCATGCTTAAAATTGTAATTTAGTAGCATTGAATAAATGTGAGTTGATGAAGGAAAGCTATTACATATTAAAGTACCAAGGCTTAACAGCACGAGATAAACATGAATAAAGACGTGTTTCATACACGTATACGGACACACTACCACAACTATTCTGTTTATCCCACACAGTTCCCACTTGGAATAGTTTCACTGCTAATGAATCAATATAATGTCAGGTATTTCCCACGAAATATTTCGATAATGAACCGTTTTGTCCTCTTACAAAGAACGTCGCATTTCGATCGTATGCGATACATAAGGCTAAAAATTATCGTACTTGAAAATGGAAGCGGCTCGCGAAAGTGACATACTGTCCCGTTTTCTGTTTTGGGTCTTCTGGTAGGTTAGGAGAGGATACTTTGAACTGACCGTTTTCTTGACGTTGAGAAACCTTAGGAGGTGGACGGGCTGGATGAACATTATGTCCTTGTAGTGGTTATGTAAAGTTGTAGTGCCCGTGTGGTATTAACCCCCAAGGTTAATGTTGACTGACCCCACCCCCTCAAGGTACACTCCTCACCCCACTACTCTCCCATATCCTCTCACCTGAGAGATACAGAGCCCTCCATGGAGGAGGAGCTGGAGGCTCTCTCACCTGAGATATAGAGCTCTCCATGGAGGAGGAGCTGGAGGCCCTCTCACGTGAGAGATACAGAGCCCTCCATGGAGGAGG
This sequence comes from Procambarus virginalis, assembly GCA_020271785.1. Taxonomy (NCBI): domain Eukaryota; kingdom Metazoa; phylum Arthropoda; class Malacostraca; order Decapoda; family Cambaridae; genus Procambarus; species Procambarus virginalis. The sequence goes on from WNGS01083505.1 coordinate 9,396, forward strand.
AGCTGGAGGCCCTCTCACGTGAGAGATACAGAGCCCTCCATGGAGGAGGAGCTGGAGGCCCTCTCACATGAGAGATACAGAGCCCTCCATGGAGGAGCTGGAGGCCCTCTCACATGAGAGATACAGAGCCCTCCATGGAGGAGGAGCTGGAGGCCCTCTCACATGAGAGATACAGAGCCCTCCATGGAGGAGCTGGAGGCCCTCTCACATGAGAGATACAGAGCCCTCCATGGAGGAGCTGGAGGCCCTCTCACATGAGAGATACAGAGCCCTCCATGGAGGAGCTGGAGGCCCTCTCACATGAGAGCAGCCGGCAGTTTCACGCCGTCCGTCGCTGACATAAGAATTATACATCAACGAAGGTTTCCACTGAGTCAAGGAAAACAAGATTATTTTAAAGTGCTACAAAAGTCAATTACTTGTGATAGCAAAATACTAATACCTTAAAATAAGACAATATAAAAGATGCAGTCAGATCTCCTTAGGGACCGTTGTGACCAAACCTTTATATGGGGTAGATAATGAAAACTTTCAAAGCAACGCATCCCACGCCACTAACGATACTGTACAGAGCACTGGCGCTCTCTAACTGATTACTGTCTTGTGTTTACATCCAACTTCAAGTGAAGGGAAATATCCGAAGTGTGATTATTGTGTTGTCAACAAAGTTTTCGACTGGGCAGCAGAAAATAATATGATGTTTAACAGTGATAAATTTCAGGTACTCAGGTACGGCAAAAATGAGGATCTGAAACATAATACAGGGTACAAAACACAATCAAATCTTCCCATAGTAGAAAAACAGCATGTCAAGGATTTGGGAATAATGATGTCCGACGATCTAACGTTTAGGGAGCATAACCAAGCAAATATCGCATCAGCCAGAAAAATGATCGGATGGATTACGAGAACTTTCAAATCCAGGGATCCCATCACAATGGTTGTACTCTTCAAGTCACTTGTGTTGTCCCGTCTCGAATACTGCTCAGTACTCACTTCCCCCTTCAGAGCAGGAGAGATTGCTGAAATAGAGGGAATACAGAGAACATATACGGCACGCATAGACGAGATAAAACACCTAAATTATTGGGATCGTCTCAAAGCTCTCCAAATGTACTCTCTAGAAAGGAGACGAGAGAGATACCAAATAATATACACGTGGAAAATACTGGAGGGCCAGGTCCCAAATCTACACAGTAAAATAACAACGTACTGGAGTGAACGATATGGAAGAAAATGCAAGATTGAACCAGTGAAGAGCAGAGGTGCCATAGGCACAATCAGAGAGTACTGTATAAACATCAGAGGTCCGCGGTTGTTCAACGTCCTCCTAGCGACTATAAGAAATATTGCCGGAACAACCGTGGACATCTTCAAGAGAAAACTGGACTGTTTCCTAAGAGAAGTCCCGGATCAGCCGGGCTGTGGTGGGTATGTGGCTCTGCGGGCCGCTCCAAGCAACAGCCTGGTGGATCAAACTCTCACAAGTCGAGCCTGGCCTCGGGCCGGGCTTGGGGAGTAGAAGAACTCCCAGAACCCCATCAACCAGGTATCAACCAGGTATCAACCAGGGTCAGCGAGCACAAACAGTTGCACTCCGGGATGCGAGGAGGAGGAAAACTTTCGATATCCACCAGGAGTAAACTACAGATAAACAGACCAGTTGTGCACATTCATAGCAGGACTTCTGAAATCACTGCATTAGGTGACCAACGACAGAAAAAACAAAGCTAATCGACAATTCAAGCACAATTGTCTGTCTGTCTGTCTCTGTATGTATGTATACATGCATGTACAAACATAAATACACGCATCAAATCATACCCTTCCGCCCCTCCACCACACGAGTATGATGTTGGAGTGTGTAATTCGCGGAGTGTGACACCTTCACACTTGGTTACCACCCCGGCAGGCGCCTGCCCCTCATACACACAGCGCCATTTACCTCCAGGGAGCCACTCACAGAGCCACACACAGCTAGTTAAAGCTGGGTCTTTAATCTGATGGGCTGCGTATATCTCCTGGATATAGTGGTGCACTTGGTGCAGTGGGAGAGGGTAAATGGAAGGTTAATATGTGCAACGGGGAAAGAGAGGCGGGGGGGGGGGTTGTATTCTCTGGGCAGCGAGCGAGGCTAAACTACAATATACACCAAGTTTTAGCAAGCTATTCTAATATATAGTTAACATCCACTACGGGCTCACCATAGCCCGTGCTACTTGGAACTTCTTGTTCCAGGTAGCGAATCTTTAACAACAACAACAATATTCTAATATGTCTATTTCCATTCCATTTCTGGTGCCCCACACTTATGGAAACGCATACATTGTTCATATTTAACTGACGTTATGGGGCTTCATTACAACTCTGAACTACAATCAACTAAGCTCAGGACATCTCATCTCATCTGCATCATCACAATTCATTGACTGATCAAGATTATATGGATATAAATAGGAGCTGCCTCGTATGGACCAATAGGCCTTCTGCAGTTACCTTTATTCTTACGTTCTTATATTTGACATGGTAGTAACGAGGTCACCGGTGTTGTGTAAACATTATATTCCAACCCATCCTCCTGACATGATAGTATTTATAGTAACTATCTGGTCCAAAGTACCAGTGTGTAGTGGTGGACCACCAGTGTGTAGTGGTGGACCACCAGTGTGTAGTGGTGGACCACCAGTGTGTAGTGGTGGACCACCAGTGTGTAGTGGTGGACCACCAGTGTGTAGTGGTGAACCACCAGTGTGTAGTGGTGGACCACCAGTGTGTAGTGGTGGACCACCAGTGTGTAGTGGTGGACCACCAGTGTGTAGTGGTGGACCACCAGTAAACTACATTTTGTACAATTTAAAAAGTCCGAAAAAATAAAGGTAAAATACAAATTTAAATATTCCTAGGCCTAATATAGCAGATATGTACTACATTAGGCCTAATACAGCGTATAATAAACCTAGGATTGCTAGGAGAGGTTAAATTAGGTCGTATATCTATGTTGCGGTTAAGAAAGTTTCCAGTTTGTCCAAATTCAATAATACGAAAGTCACCTTTCTGGTGGTACATCATTACATATTGGTGCTTTCCACCAAACAGTTACCATAAATACTTTCATTTTAGGAGGATGGGTTGTTATATTCACCTCTCCATTGGCTTTGGGTTTAATTTTTCGTTGACTCCAACTATGAGTCAAATCAGAAGGCATAGAGCTGTGTGGCCCAAAAGGAACATTGCTCATCTGTAAAGGATGTAATATTCTCAATCTGTCTGCTGTGTTTTGGACAGGTGAGAATTATAAATATTACAACCGTTAGAGATGACCACTGTGTTCCTTGTGGGCCAAACAGCTCTATGCCCTCTGATTTGACTCTTAGTTGGAGTCAACGAAAATTAAAATCCAAAGTTAATGGGTTTGGCTTGGTGAGTGGCTTCACAATCCACACAATCTATTCCCCTCTCACCTCGCTCCATCCGACACCACTATAGCACGAGTACACAGGCAGTCAATCCTCGCACCAACAAACCTGTTCTTGGGAAGGAAATCTGCTCATGGTAATGGATTCACAATGACTATGTAATTAGTACTATTACATATTCTCACTCCATGGTTAAGTAAGATTAAGGTGAAGTCACACACAAATGACCCCTTGCAGATGTGTGACACTAAGATTTGCTTTAAGCCAGTAAATAGTAGAGTGAAATAGGAAAGAAAACATCCTAGACCTTATTTTTACAAACAACGACGAGCTGATTAGGGACATAATGATTACAACTACTTGTTACTCAGATCACAACCTGATCGAAGTTCAGACGAGCATGGGCAATAGACCGGTGAAGCCAATCTCAAATCCCAGGAGGAGGAGAATTCAGCAAATTCAATTTCAATAACAAACTGATTAACTGGGAACGCATAAGCCAAGAGCTCGAAGAACTATGCTGGGAAGAACAACTATATAATGCAGACACCAGTGCTTCGAGAAAATAGGCACTGTAGCACTAGGAACATGTAGACGGCATATATCACCAAGATGAGAGAAAAAGATGCATAACAGGAACGAGAACGGCGCTCCCTCTATAGGCGAAAAAACACAGAGCAAAACATCCCAAACGGTCCACTATGCCAACAATGACCAGGACGGCTGTGTAGGGAAATAGAGATGATGGAGCTGAAGCCAAAGAAGTCATAAAATCCAAGAGAGGCAAAGGGAACAAAAGGCCTTAAGAGAAATAGAGAGGAACCCGAAACACTTTTTCGGAACTTTCACAGATGACAACAAAGAAATGAGTGAAATACCGAGGCTTCAGAACGATTCTGTTTTGAGTGAACCGCTGACCACATTGAAGATTGATGATCCAAATGGATTCTTCATGAATGTGACACCAACATGGAACCACACATCAGATGTCACCTAACCCATTGGACTGTTGAAGTGACCATAGACAGCATGCTAATGCACACTGCATCAGACCATACTCGTGGCATTCTATATTCATCAAGAAGTGCAAAATACCACCATCACAGCCCTAAACATATTTTGGGAAGGAGCCTAGATACTGGCGTCATCCCTGATATACTTAAAACAGCGGAGATTGCGCCACTTTACAAAGGCGGTAGTAAAACTGATGCCAAAATTATAGACCAATAGCTCTAACCTCTCACACAAAAATCTTGAGCGAGTGCTAAGAAGTAAGATTACAAATCACATGGAATCACAGCATCAACATAAATAACCCTGGACAACACTGGTTCAGAACAGGGCGCTCCTGCCGCTCACAGTTGCTGGATCACTATGACATGGCCTCAGGTGCCGTGGAAGACGATCAAAAAGCAGATGTAATATACCATGGTGTTTTGCGCACAAAATGGTGCAAAATGAATTACTGGCAAA
>WNGS01083505.1:15284-26280 GCA_020271785.1 Procambarus virginalis
ATATATATATATATCCTCCAGCCTTTCCTCGTAACTCATGCCTCTTAGTTCTGGGACTAGTCTAGGAATACCATTGAACTTTTCCAGCTTCGTCTTGTGCTTGACAAGGTACGGGCTCCATGCTGGGGCGCATACTCCAAGATTGGTCTTACATATGTGGTGTACAAGATTCAGAATGATTCCTTACACGGTCCTGAACGCTGTTCTGATGTTAGCCAGCCTCGCATATGCCGCAGACGTTATTCTTTTTATGTGGGCTTCAGGAGACAGGTTTGGTGTGATATCAACTCCTAGATTTTCTCTCTGTCTGTTTCATTAAGTACTTCATCTCCTATTTCTATCCTGTGTCTGGCCTCCTGTATCCAATGCCTAGTTTCATTACTTTGCTTTGCTTGGGTTGAACTTCAACAGCCCTTGTTGAACCATTCACTCAGTCTGTCTAGGTCATCTTGTAGCCTCTTACTATCATCCTCTGTTTCAATCTTCCTCATAATTTTTGCATCATCAGGCAAACATGAGAGAAACGATTCTATACCCTCTGGGAGGTCAAATACATATACCAGAAACAGCATAGGTATAAGGACTGACCCCTGCGGGACTCCACTAGTAACGTCTCGCCAATCTGAGACCTCACCCCTCACATAGACTCGTTGTCTCCTGTTGCTTAGGTACTCCTTTATCCAACGGAGTACCTTCCTTTCACTCCAGCAATGCTCTCAGCTTTTCTCTAGCCTCTGTGTGGACTGTATCAAAAACTTTGGCAATCCCCCCACCCAAAAAATATGCGTCTACAAACCCTTCTCTTCTTGCCGATTTGGTGGGTGTGTGTGTGTGTGTGTGTGGTGTGTGTGTGTGTGTGTGTGTGTGTGTGTGTGTGTGTGTGTGTGTGTGTGTGTGTGTGTGTGTGTGTGTGTGTACTCACCTAGTACTCACCTAGTTGTGCTTGCGGGGGTTGAGCTCTGGCTCTTTGGTCCCGCCTCTCAACCGTCAATCAACAGGTGTACAGTTTCCTGAGCCTAATGGGCTCTATCATATCTACACTTGAAACTGTGTATGGAGTCAGCCTCCACCACATCGCTTCCTAATGCATTCCATTTGTCAACCACTCTGACACTAAAAAAGTTCTTTCTAATATCTCTGTGGCTCATTTGGGCACTCAGTTTCCACCTGTGTCCCCTAGTGCGTGTGCCCCTTGTGTTAAACAGCCTGTCTTTATCAACCCTGTCGATTCCCCTGAGAATCTTGAATGTGGTGATCATGTCCCCCCTAACTCTTCTGTCTTCCAACGAAGTGAGGTTTAATTCCTGCAGTCGCTCCTCGTAGCTCATACCTCTCAGCTCGGGTACTAGTCTGGTGGCAAACCTTTGAACCTTTTCCAGTTTAGTCTTATGCTTGACTAGATAGGGACTCCATGCTGGAGCCGCATACTCCAGGATTGGTCTGACATATGTGGTATATAATGTTCTGAAAGATTCCTTACACAAGTTTCTAAAGGCCGTTCTTATGTTAGCCAACCTGGCATATGCTGCTGATGTTATCCTCTTGATATGAGCTTCAGGGGACAGGTCTGGCGTGATATCAACCCCCAGGTCTTTCTCTCTCTCTGACTCTTGAAGTATTTCATCTCCCAAATGATACCTTGTATCTGGTCTCCTGCTTCCTACCCCTATCTTCATTACATTACATTTGCTTGGGTTAAACTCTAACAGCCATTTGTTCGACCATTCCTGCAGCTTGTCCAGGTCTTCTTGAAGTCTCAAGCTGTCCTCCTCTGTCTTAATCCTTCTCATAATTTTGGCGTCGTCAGCAAACATTGAGAGGAATGAGTCTATACCCTCTGGGAGATCATTTACGTATATCAGAAACAGGATAGGTCCAAGTACAGAGCCCTGTGGGACTCCACTGGTGACTTCACGCCAGTCTGAGGTCTCACCCCTCACTGTAACTCTCTGCTTCCTATTGCTTAGGTACTCCCTTATCCACTGGAGCGCCCTACCTGTTACTCCTGCCTGTTTCTCCAGCTTATGCATCAACCTTTTATGGGGTACTGTGTCAAAGGCTTTCCGACAGTCCAAAAAAATGCAGTCCGCCCACCCTTCTCTTTCTTGCTTAATTTTTGTCACCTGATCGTAGAATTCTATCAAGCCTGTAAGGCAAGATTTACCCTCCCTGAACCCATGTTGATGGGTTGTCACGAAGTCTCTTCTCTCCAGATGTGTTACTAGGTTTTTTCTCACAATCTTCTCCATCACCTTGCATGGTATACAAGTTAAGGACACTGGCCTGTAGTTCAGTGCCTCTTGTCTGTCACCCTTTTTGTATATTGGTACTACATTAGCAGTCTTCCATATTTCTGGTAGGTCCCCCGTTTCCAGTGACTTACTATACACTATGGAGAGTGGTAAGCAAAGTGCTCCTGCACACTCTTTCAATACCCATGGCGAGATTCCATCCGGCCCAACAGCTTTTCTCACATCCAGCTCCAATAGGTGCTTTTTGACCTCATCTCTTGTAATTTCGAACCTATCCAAGGTCACCTGGTTTGCTGCCACCTCTCCCAGCGCCGTGATATCTCCCTGTTCTATTGTAAAGACCTCCTGGAACCTTTTGTTGAGTTCTTCACACACCTCTTTGTCATTCTCTGTGTACCTGTCCTCGCCCACTAGTTTGTGTGTGTTGTGTTGTGTGTGTGTGTGTGTGTGTGGTACTCACTTATTTGTACTCGCCTATTTGTGCTTGCGGGGTGAGCTTTGGTCTTTGGTCCGCCTCTCAACTGGTGTACAGATTCCTGAGCTACTGGGCTCTATCATACCTACATTTGAAACTGTGTATGGAGTTAGCCTCCACCAATCATTCCTAGAGCAATACCATTTATTAACTACTCTGACAATGAAAAATTCTAACGTCTCTGTGGCTCATCTGGGTTCCCTTGTTGTGTCCACCCGTGCTGAAGAGTTTGTCTTTGTCCCACCTGTCAATTCCTCTGAGAATTTTGAAGTAGTTATCATGTCTCCCCTACTCTTTGTTTTCAGGGATGTGAGGTTCAGCTCTTTAGCCTTTCCTCGTAGCTCATTCCTCTCAGTTCCGGGACGAGCCTGGTGGCATACCGTGAATCTCCTCTAACTTTGTCTTGTGTTTAACTAGGTATGGACTCCAGGCTGGAGCTGCATACTCCAGGATTGGTCTGACATAAGTGGTATACAGGGTCCTGAACGATTCCTTACACAAGTTTCTAAAGGCAGTTCTTATGTTGACCAGTCTAGCATATGCCGCTGATGATATCCTTTTGATGTGGTCCTCTGGGGACAGGTTCTGTGTGATGTCAATCCCAGATCTTTCTCTCTATTTGACTCTTGCAGTATTTCACCTCCCAGATGGTACCTTGTGTTCAGCCCCCTGCTCCCTTCGCCTAATTTCATTACCTACTCTTTTTCCTGAGATGAACTTTAGCAACCATTTCTAGACCATTCCTCCAGTTTGTCCAGGTCATCCTGTAGTCTCTCTCTGTCTATCTTCATCCGTCTTGATTCTTCTCATAATTTTTGCATCACACATCATCGTGTGTGTGTGTGTGTGTGTGTGTGTGTGTGTGTGTGTGTGTGTGTGTGTGTATATTATATATATCGATATCGTACCTAATAGCCAGAACCGCACTACTTGGTCTAGTATGCAAGACAAATTACAACAGTGACAAAAATGATCACAATACTATGTCAACTACAGTACTTGTTATCGTGTAAAAGCTTACACTACTAACAAATATGCAAGAAGATATAACAGCTCTAACATCACTAACACAAAGAGGCTGAGAAAGTTACGTACCGATAATCAAGATAGCTCCTTAAGAAGTTCACCCTGACTCATACAAGAGACAAAAACTCCATGCGTGTCATTCATCAATACACAACGGATAATGTAAAATACTAATTCACAAATATGGTAATGAATCAGTGAAACAGCCACTACGCCGAAACCAATAGACATAGGACTAAGCTACAGCTCAAATTACATCCAAACAAATTTTACTAAGAAGAATATGGGGAACTTCAAAAGCCGAGCACTGGTTTCCTATTCCCGCTCCGGTCACTGGCGTTTGCGGCCAAGAGGTAAGTGTTCAGAATCCTTCGCGGAGAGAGAACAACAAACTAATTTATATTGGTAAACATTCTCCACTTCGCCCATCTTATGAGAACCCATTTCTTTCGTCTTAAATTTTCTTTGTGTGGACAAAGAAGAGAGGTAATAATCACTTATGACTGCGACACTGTCAAGAACAAATACTCACGTTGATCATGGCGTTTGAGGAGATTCTGAAGAGCGTGGCTCTCTCGTTAACGGTCTTGGTCTTGGCGGTGAGGTCGTGGGTGTTGTCGAGGGCCTCCAGCTCACCCAGGGACTTCTGCAGGGCCGCCCCGTGCTTCATGATGAGATCGTGACACGTGCGCAGGTCCTCCAGCTTCGCCGTCAGCACCTTCAGGGTGTTTGATACGTCATCAGCCCCGGATTCGCTCACGTCTTCCTCGTCTTCATCTTCTGCGTCAACGAGAACGAGTTATTAATTAAACAGAACGATGATAAAGAAAATAGGAAAGGGACAACAGGAAAAAAAGGCGAATGATAATTCGTAATAATTAAAGATGTGATTATAATGATTTAATTTTTTGTGTATTGATAAAGTAATTATCAAAAGAAGGCACCAAGCCGGGAGTGTATTGATAAAATGAGTACATGATAGGAGACAAATCATAAATGCAAAATAGTACATAATAGTAGAGGAGACACGAGATGTGTAAAGAGAATAGATATGAGAATGAGAAAGAAAACGCTCGAGCAAGAGCTGTATTGGGGTGACTTATCAAAACCTGAAAATACTAGCCAGAAGCTCCTGTACACACAAGCGAGAATACAACATGTTTAGATTAAACTTCAAATCTTTTCATTCATTAACACAAATAAATGCACACGTGATTCTGCATATAAAGTGTTATACAACCCCTTTAAGAAAAAAAAATACATTACGCATGATTTCCAGTAAATTATAATAAACAATAATTTTCATTTCATTATTACTAAGCAACAACATGTATCATTAACTAAAACAAGGTTTAGATTATATATTAGGATGATCGAGAGAGGTGTCTTCTGGCCCCTACGATTCTATTTTCGTAAATGTTCCAATAAAAGTAATTTATGCAACAGTGTCCCTGCTATTCCTCCTCTCCCGCCTCCCTCAACACAGCCCTGGTACTGGTACACTTCCTCCTCTATACACCACAGTTGTCGTGGTACCTACCAACATGACCGCTCGGCCCGGCAGTTTTGGAGAGGAGAGGGGAACAAAAAAAATTACCAACCCAGGTATAGAATTAATTATCTCCAACCACTTGGGCTGGACGGTACAGCGACGGTCTCGCTTCATGCAGGTTGGCGATCAATCTCCGATCGTCCAAGTGGTTCGGGATCATTCCTTTCCCCCGTCTCATCTATCCTGACCCCTTCCAAGTGCTATATAGTCGTAATGGCTTGGTGCTTTCCCCTGACAATTACCTTCCATTCCGATTAGGATTTTTTTTTCTATTAGTCAATAAAGATGCTAATAATAATCATCTGTATTCCTCAGCTTGCACACCTACCCCATACACAATGTTTCTGCCAATTGTGAAGAATATAGAGCGAGCGTATACTTAATTATTTCAATTCATACAACTAACCAGACTGAGAATAAGGCCACTGTAGACCAGAGTTGGGAAAGTTTCACAGTTCCATTTCAGTTTTTTTTAAGACAATACTTTTTCTGCTATTTTGCGTTAAATTTATGAAAATGTATCTTGCATGCTTAAAATTGTAATTTAGTAGCATTGAATAAATGTGAGTTGATGAAGGAAAGCTATTACATATTAAATTACCAAGGCTTAACAGCACGAGATAAACACGAATAAAGACGTGTTTCATACACGTATACGGACACACTACCACAACTATTCTGTTTATCCCACACTCGCACACAGTTCCCACTTGGAATAGTTTCACTGCTAATGAATCAATATAATGTCAGGTATTTCCCACGAAATATTTCGATAATGAACCGTTTTGTCCTCTTACAAAGAACGTCGCATTTCGATCGTATGCGTTACATAAGGCTAAAAATTATCGTACTTGAAAATGGAAGCGGCTCGCGAAAGTGACATACTGTCCCGTTTTCTGTTTTGGGTCTTCTGGTAGGTTAGGAGAGGATACTTTGAACTGACCGTTTTCTTGACGTTGAGAAACCTTAGGAGGAGGACGGGCTGGATGAACATTATGTCCTTGTAGTGGTTATGTAAAGTTGTAGTGCCCGTGTGGTATTAACCCCCAAGGTTAATGTTCACTGACCCCACCCCCTCAAGGTACACTCTTCACCCCACTACTCTCCCATATCCTCTCACCTGAGAGATACAGAGCCCTCCATGGAGGAGGAGCTGGAGGCCCTCTCACCTGAGATATAGAGCTCTCCATGGAGGAGGAGCTGGAGGCCCTCTCACATGAGAGATACAGAGCCTTCCATAGAGGAGCTGGAGGCCCTCTTTCATGAGAGCAGCCGGCAGTTTCACGCCGTCCGTCGCTGACATAAGAATTATACATCAACGAAGGTTTCCACTGAGTCAAGGAAAACAAGATTATTTTAAAGTGCTACAAAAGTCAATTACTTGTGATAGCAAAATACTAATACCTTAAAATAAGACAATATAAAAGATGCAGTCAGATCTCCTTAGGGACCGTTGTGACCAAACCTTTATATGGGGTAGATAATGAAAACTTTCAAAGCAACGCATCCCACGCCACTAACGATACTGTACAGAGCACTGGCGCTCTCTAACTGATTACTGTCTTGTGTTTACATCCAACTTCAAGTGAAGGGAAATATCCGGAGTGTGATTATTGTGTTGTCAACAAAGTTTTCGATTGGGCAGCAGAAAATAATATGATGTTTAACAGTGATAAATTTCAGGTACTCAGGTACGGCAAAAATGAGGATCTGAAACATAATACAGGGTACAAAACACAATCAAATCTTCCCATAGTAGAAAAACAGCATGTCAAGGATTTGGGAATAATGATGTCCGACGATCTAACGTTTAGGGAGCATAACCAAGCAAATATCGCATCAGCCAGAAAAATGATCGGATGGATTACGAGAACTTTCAAATCCAGGGATCCCATCACAATGGTTGTACTCTTCAAGTCACTTGTGTTGTTCCGTCTCGAATACTGCTCAGTACTCGCTTCCCCCTTCAGAGCAGGAGAGATTGCTGAAATAGAGGGAATACAGAGAACATATACGGCACGCATAGACGAGATAAAACACCTAAATTATTGGGATCGTCTCAAAGCTCTCCAAATGTACTCTCTAGAAAGGAGACGAGAGAGATACCAAATAATATACACGTGGAAAATACTGGAGGGCCAGGTCCCAAATCTACACAGTAAAATAACAACGTACTGGAGTGAACGATATGGAAGAAAATGCAAGATTGAACCAGTGAAGAGCAGAGGTGCCATAGGCACAATCAGAGAGTACTGTATAAACATCAGAGGTCCGCGGTTGTTCAACGTCCTCCTAGCGACTATAAGAAATATTGCCGGAACAACCGTGGACATCTTCAAGAGAAAACTGGACTGTTTCCTAAGAGAAGTCCCGGATCAGCCGGGCTGTGGTGGGTATGTGGCTCTGCGGGCCGCTCCAAGCAACAGCCTGGTGGATCAAACTCTCACAAGTCGAGCCTGGCCTCGGGCCGGGCTTGGGGAGTAGAAGAACTCCCAGAACCCCATCAACCAGTTATCAACCAGGTATCAACCAGGGTCAGCGAGCACAAACAGTTTCACTCCGGGATGCGAGGAGGAGGAAAACTTTCGATATCCACCAGGAGTAAACTACAGATAAACAGACCAGTTGTGCACATTCATAGCAGGACTTCTGAAATCACTGCATTAGGTGACCAACGACAGAAAAAACAAAGCTAATCGACAATTCAAGCACAATTGTCTGTCTGTCTGTCTCTGTATGTATGTATACATGCATGTACAAACATAAATACACGCATCAAATCATACCCTTCCGCCCCTCCACCACACGAGTATGACGTTGGAGTGTGTAATTAGCGGTGTGTGACACCTTCACACTTGGTTACCACCCCGGCAGGCGCCTGCCCCTCACACACACAGCGCCATTTGCCTCCAGGGAGCCACTCACAGAGCCACACACAGCTAGTTAAAGCTGGGTCTTTAATCTGATGGGCTGCGTATATCTCCTGGATATAGTGGTGCACTTGGTGCAGTGGGAGAGGGTAAATGGAAGGTTAATATGTGCAACGGGGAAAGAGAGGCGGGGGGGGGGGGGGGTTGTATTCTCTGGGCAGCGAGCGAGGCTAAACTACAATATACACCAAGTTTTAGCAAGCTATTCTAATATGTCTATTTCCATTCCATTTCTGGTGCCCCACACTTATGGAAACGCATACATTGTTCATATTTAACTGACGTTGTGGGGCTTCATTACAACTCTGAACTACAATCAACTAAGCCCAGGACATCTCATCTCATCTGCATCATCACAATTCATTGACTGATCAAGATTATATGGATATAAATAGGAGCTGCCTCGTATGGACCAATAGGCCTTCTGCAGTTACCTTTATTCTTACGTTCTTATATTTGACATGGTAGTAACGAGGTCACCGGTGTTGTGTAAACATTATATTCCAACCCATCCTCCTGACATGATAGTATTTATAGTAACTATCTGGTCCAAAGTACCAGTGTGTAGTGGTGGACCACCAGTGTGTAGTGGTGGACCACCAGTGTGTAGTGGTGGACCACCAGTGTGTAGTGGTGGACCACCAGTGTGTAGTGGTGGACCACCAGTGTGTAGTGGTGGACCACCAGTGTGTAGTGGTGGACCACCAGTGTGTAGTGGTGGACCACCAGTGTGTAGTGGTGGACCACCAGTAAACTACATTTTGTACAATTTAAAAAGTCCGAAAAAATAAAGGTAAAATACAAATTTAAATATTCCTAGGCCTAATATAGCAGATATGTACTACATTAGGCCTAATACAGCGTATAATAAGCCTAGGATTGCTAGGAGAGGTTAAATTAGGTCGTATATCTATGTTGCGGTTAAGAAAGTTTCCAGTTTGTCCAAATTCAATAATACGAAAGTCACCTTTCTGGTGGTAATCATTACATATTGGTGCTTTCCACCAAACAGTTACCATAAATACTTTCATTTTAGGAGGATGGGTTGTTATATTCACCTCTCCATTGGCTTTGGGTTTAATTTTTCGTTGACTCCAACTATGAGTCAAATCAGAAGGCATAGAGCTGTGTGGCCCAAAAGGAACATTGCTCATCTGTAAAGGATGTAATATTCTCAATCTGTCTGCTGTGTTTTGGACAGGTGAGAATTATAAATATTACAACCGTTAGAGATGACCACTGTGTTCCTTGTGGGCCAAACAGCTCTATGCCCTCTGATTTGACTCTTAGTTGGAGTCAACGAAAATTAAAATCCAAAGTTAATGGGTTTGGCTTGGTGAGTGGCTTCACAATCCACACAATCTATTCCCCTCTCACCTCGCTCCATCCGACACCACTATAGCACGAGTACACAGGCAGTCAATCCTCGCACCAACAAACCTGTTCTTGGGAAGGAAATCTGCTCATGGTAATGGATTCACAATGACTATGTAATTAGTACTATTACATATTCTCACTCCATGGTTAAGTAAGATTAAGGTGAAGTCACACACAAATGACCCCTTGCAGATGTGTGACACTAAGATTTGCTTTAAACCAGTAAATAGTAGAGTGAAATAGGAAAGAAAACATCCTAGACCTTATTTTTACAAACAACGACGAGCTGATTAGGGACATAATGATTACAACTACTTGTTACTCAGATCACAACCTGTTCGAAGTTCAGACGAGCATGGGCGATAGACCGGTGAAGCCAATCTCAAATCCCAGGAGGAGAATTCAGCAAATTCAATTTCAATAACAAACTGATTAACTGGGAACGCATAAGCCAAGAGCTCGAAGAACTATGCTGGGAAGAACAACTATATAATGCAGACACCAGTGCTTCGAGAAAATAGGCACTGTAGCACTAGGAACATGTAGACGGCATATATCACTAAGATGAGAGAAAAAGATGCATAACAGGAACGAGAACGGCGCTCCCTCTATAGGCGAAAAAACACAGAGCAAAAACATCCCAAACGGTCCACTATGCCAACAATGACCAGGACGGCTGTGTAGGGAAATAGAGATGATGGAGCTGAAGCCAAGATAGTCATAAAATCCAAGAGAGGCAAAGGGAGCAAAAGGCCTAAGAGAAATAGAGAGGAACCCGAAACACTTTTTCGGAACTTTCACAGATGCAACAAAAGAAATGAGTGAAATACCGAGGCTTCAGAACGATTCTGTTTTGAGTGAACCGCTGACCACATTGAAGATTGATGATCCAAATGGATTCTTCATGAATGTGACACCAAACATGGAACCACACATCAGATGTCACCCTAACCCCATTGGACTGCTAGTGACCCTAGACAGCATGCTAATGCACACGCACCAGACCATACTCGTGGCATTGTATATTCATCAAGAAGTGCAAAATACCACATCACAGGCCCTAAACATATTTTGGGGAAGGAGCCTAGATACTGGCGTCATCCCTGATATACTTAAACAGCGGAGAGGATTGCGCCACTTTACAAAGGCGGTAGTAAAACTGATGCACAAAATTATAGACCAATAGCTCTAACCTCTCACACAAAAATCTTGAGCGAGTGCTAAGAAGTAAGATTACAAATCACATGGAATACAGCATCAACATAAATAACCCTGGACAACACTGGTCAGAACAGGGCGCTCCTGCCGCTCACTGTTGCTGGATCACTATGACATGGCTCAGGTGCCGTGGAAGACGATCAAAAGCAGATGTAATATACCATGG
>WNGS01083514.1:0-10387 GCA_020271785.1 Procambarus virginalis
CACTTGGAGTTTTAAGAGTATAAAAAAACCAGCGTTGAAAAAAAAAACCAGCGTTGAATGTAATGAAACGCCATTTTCTGGGTGAGTCCCGGAGGCTCCCCGGAGCTATCCCAGGCTGATATGCTAATGTCAGACTTTGGCATCAGTCATGTGTATGGAGTTCTTAGGCCTACCGGGGACCACGGCCAGAACCGGGCCCCCTCAGAGAGGCAAGGGGAGCAATGGCCTATAGAAGCCCCCGTGTGATTGGAAGCATTCTATGTCTGCCATCGACCGGGACAGGCACCCAGAAAGGTAAGCGCCCCAAAACAAACCCCTATTCTGGTTAAAATTGCTACCAAAAGTCGAACTAGTGGATAGAACTCCCCAACAGAAAACAAGCAAACTAGTATGACGTCACACGTCACCGCGCCGCTGTCTGCGCAGCTCCCCCCTCCCCGGGAGGGGGAAGGGGGAGCCCCAGACCTCACACGCCGGCTATCCACCCATCAGTTCTGAGGCTGGATGTCAAGACACGCGAAAAACCGCCGACCGGAGGGAGGGAGGGTTGCCGGGGAGCCTCCGGGACTCACCCAGAAAATGGCGTTTCATTACATTCAACGCTGGTTTTCTGGGGGGAGCCCCGTCGGCTCCCCGGAGCTAACTACCCACAGAGGAAGATCAAAAGGGACGGAACCGGGAGGCGGACACCACGCACCCCTCCCCTGGAAGCGAGACAACCGGCAGCAACGCCAACCCAAGGCGCCACAGCCCCGGACAGTCCCGGGAACAACACAACAACGAGCAGCAAGGCCCCCGAACGAACACCAAAGATCCATGCCCGAAAGACTGCGAGAACACGTCATCCAGACGGCAGCGAGAGCAGCAAAGCCACGAACGCCACGGACAGGAGGGAAGAACACAGGCAGCCGAGCCGCAAGAACACGGCTGACAACCCGGGACACCAGCACAGGCGAACCGGGAAGAACAGAACCGGATCAACGCAAAATGCGCTCCGGACACAGACGCCGTGGCACACAACCGCGGAGACCAGGATGGTGCAAGCGGCGCACGAACAGGCCGGAGGTGAAACGACGCACAAGACAGCTTACTAACGGTGTAGAAGCAACACCAAGACCGAAAGCAAGCCAAAGCGGCCCCGCCAGCGCCGCACAAAAAGAGAGAGGCGACAGTATGCGGCACGACGACGGCCCCCAACCCCCACCAAAAACCAAGCCGACGCTAACAAGAGTAACCACCTAAGAAGGGACAGGAAAAGGAAGGACCGCCAAAACACCCCATACTGCCGCCAAGAGAAACACGCAGGTGGGACACCGACCACCAGCTGGAGGCGAGACCATGAGGCAGACGGAAGCAGCCCCGACAAGGCCCCTCCGAGCCCAGGAAAAGGCGGAGCCGCAAGAAGATCTCGGGCGCGACCACCGAACTCAGGTGGCACAAGGAGATGGAACGTCTGCCGAACAGAAAAACTCCAAGCAAGCAAACCCGCCAGGAGTTCAGAAATGACAGGTCCGACGCGGGACATCGCCAGACCCCGAAAAAACCAATTGGCAGGGCAAGCAAGGAAACCCAAGAAGGCGGACGGGTTGCCGCCAGAACTGGACCCAAACCAAGAGGTACGAGCAACTGCAACAGACCGATACAAAGAAGCACACCACAGGACACAGGCCGAAAAAAGCCCTAGAAGCCAAGGAACACACGCAGAACACCCCTGTGGCAGAGGAGGAAAACAAGGGAACGCACAAGCAATGAAGTGGTGGAAACCGACCACGCCCCCCCCAACATAGCAGTAAGTGCAGGCAAAACAGACAAAAAGAGATGCCAGGAAAAACAACTGGGGTGAGGCAGGACGAAAGAGCAGAAACATAAACCCCAGGAATAAGGACACGCCACCGCGAAACACGGTACTAAAGCACACGCGCAGTAGTAGCAACAGGCACCACCGCAACATGCCACAGGTAAAGAGCAACGCGCTCCCGCAAAGGCAGAGAACGGAGCAGACAGACCCCAGACAGGGCCCACGGAGACACGACAGAACCCAGCAGGCCCAGGAACCCGCATACCAGGCGACCGACGGCGGAGAAACCCCGCTCAAAATCGGCTGGATGGGGAACTAGGAGCTCATGTACACCCCAAGCCTGGCCCGAGGCCAGGCTAGACCGGCCAGGAGGAGGCCCACCAGGCAGCCGCATGGAGCGGCCTGCAGGCCCACAGACTCCTCACAACCAGGATGGCCATAACTAATTCGAAAGCAAGCAAGCGTGCCCCGGAAGTCCACGGACGGACCATAAGGGGCATAACTGGCAATCCCCCACAGTGTTCAGCGTTGTTATACCTATAATAGGTTAAGTAACAACTGTAATTACGAAACCATAAGATGCTTATGTTAACATGCTAAGTAGGTTAAGTAAGGTCGGTGTTTTCCATGAAGTTTTGAAAGGGAAACTATGATGCTTGTCACCCATGCACGTAACTAATAAGTCAATAATGACTTATTAAACTTGCGAGGACGGGGTGGTACAAGAGAGAACTGGAGAAGCACCTCCAAAGGATACCCGATCAAACCAGGCTGAGACTCATACGTCAGGCAGCGAGCAGCCACGTCCAACAGCCAGGATGATCAGTCCAGGAGGCCTGGTCAACGACCGGGCCGCGGGGACGCTAAGCCCCGGAAGCACCTCAAGGAAAACCCCAAGGTAACGTACCAGCAAGAAGGCGTATGCTCGCAAGTAGGTCGTGTAACAACTGCAGACCTCTGATGGATATACAGTGTTCCCCGATGGTGCCTATAGCACCACTGCACTCCACTGGTACTATCCCGCAAGTACTACTACATAGGCGGGACCCAAACACCAGAGCGCAAAAACCTTGCAAGCACAGCCAGGAGCCCTACCAGGCGAGTACAGAACCAACACCACAACCCCACCTCATAACACTAACAAAGGTGGAACCCCTTAATGACCCTAGCATGGGTTGGACATGCACAAGAGTGGGACAGGAAGGGGTGAAAAGGGGGACAGACACTGGTGTGCGAACGGTCTCAGTCGTACAAAAGATACCCAAATAAAGACAGGTATATAACACCGCATCCAGCGCCCTGCCAAAAGATGCCAGACCGCAGAAAACTCACCTGGCGAACGGTGGCACGAAGTGACACGACTCAACCGAGCCCAGAAGAACCTGGGAGTACCGCCAGGTGAAGACGCCAGAGCCGGACCTGCAGGAGAGCAGGTGAGAGGCGAAGAAGGCGGCCCCCACCCATGACACAGGGAAAACCTCGGCGGCCTCCCCACAACTGGAACCCAGGACACCCCCGGAGCGAAGGGGCACATACCGCGGCAAGGGAGAAGAGCGAGAGGCGAAGCACTGGAGCAAAAAGGCGTCTAACACCAGCACTACACACCGCCCAGACCAAAACAAACTCCGCGGCGCACGACACGCTGGCCGAAAACGCGCAACCGGCCCTGCGGGAAGGCGGCAACCAGGACTACTGCACTAGAAAAGGAGCCAAAAGAGAGAGCAGGAACCATAAAACCGGCCAAAGAAGCGAAGACAGAGCCCAAAAAAGGCACACAGCCGGGCCACAAGCAAGCCAACAAGGCAACAAGTAGCCCAACAGGGCTACAAGTAGCCCAACAGGGCCACAAGTGGCCCAACCGGCCCATAAGGAGCCCAAACCGGCCCAAAATTAGCCCAACAGGGCTACAAGGAGCCCAACCGGACTACAAGGAGCCCAACAGGACTACAAAGAGCCCAAAACGGCGACAAGAACGAGGAGCCGACAGACGTTCCAATAACGCGGGAAGTAGCGAAAAACCTTCCCGAACCCTCGAGAACACGGAAGCCAAACCCAGTCCCGAAGGCACACAAAGGCGCAGGCGCACCCGAGACCAGTAGTCACGTAGAACCCCCAAAACGGGGAAACATGACGAAAACACCGTCCCAACAAGGGGTGGGGGGAAACATCCACCCACAGGACGGAACCAACCGACTCAAAGGCCAAGGAACCGAGCCCGGGGAGGGGCTGACGCCCAACAGCACGTACGGCGAGTGGGGAGGAAAACCCTACTCCGCGTAACCACAAGCCCCGCCTAGAGGGGGATAAAAACCCCCACGGGGTCCAACGGGGCCAAGGCCCCCCAAGTCAGCCCCTCCCCAGCCCCGGGAACCCACACGACAGGCCCCGGGGCCGAGCCGTCCCCCCAAAGCCCCGGCCGTACCAGAAAACCGGGGCAGCCGTGAAAACACGAAGGAAGGGAGCCCACTGGCAGACTCTTACAACACGGCTGGAGGAACAGGCTCAAATGCCCCCGTCACTACCCCGGAAGGGGATTTCCCCGAGACTGCCCGAGTCTCAACACCAACAAACCCCGCCCTGAACCTACAGACGGTAAGGAACCGGATGCAGGCAGGAAGGGGAATCCAGGGGAAAAACAAGAACCAAAACGGGGCAGCCCCGGGGTTCCCGGGGAGTTACCACGAGAGCGTTGCCACCACCAAGGCTCAAGTGCAACGCCTCTGCTGCCCGCACCAGCTTAGCACAACTGGGTAACCGAGCCACAACGAGCAACAAACTCGCAGGACTCCGGGTCGAAGGTGTCACCGACCCCACAGGCAGCAGACGGAGGCAAAACAGAGAGTCACCCAGAGACAAGGGGTGAGCAACCCTCAAACTCGCTGGAAGCGAGGGGGGGCTCTGGGGTCACATCCATCGGACCCACGCGCCCCCAGGGGTTTCCCAGGGTCCCGAGCGTTTACTATAAGAGGACTCGCGCTCAGGTAATCCCAGGCAGGGTACTGCTAACCGGCACCCAAAACTACCAAACAACTTTCTAAGAGCTGAACCCCCGGGATGTGTACACTCACGGGGACCTAGCAGGGGGTGCCACCAGAAATACTCAGAACACAAGGGACCCAAGGGGCAAGAACGAAGGCAGACCCCCCCACCAGGTAGATAAACAAAAAGAAAAAGAAAACCCCGCAAGAGGACAGCATACCCAAGCGGAACAGAGCCGGCCGCTATGATTGGGAAAAGACAAGCTGCACAGTACCCTGCGCCCCACCAGTGCAAAACTGCCCCTTACCCTAAGGCGACCAAGGGAGACAGAACACCCGAGCACACAAAGAGCGGCCGAAAACCAAGCAGTAAACGGCCTAGCAGGGGCAGACCCCAAGGAACTTGTGGAAGGTGGCCCCAAGTCCCAAGGGCAGTACTTACAGGGCACCTAGGGAAGGGAACCCTAGGCGCATGCAGCCCGAGTACTGGAGAATCACTCCCGGCTCACGCACCACCTAGAAAAACAGACACCACACTCTAGGTACAGTGCTGAAACAACCACTGGAGCCGGAGCACATAACCGGTGCCTATAGCATCAGCCGAAGAACTGATGGGTGGATAGCCAGCGTGTGAGGTCTGGGGCTCCCCCTTCCCCCTCCCGGGGAGGGGGGAGCTGCGCAGACAGCGGCGCGGTGACGTGTGACGTCATACTAGTTTGCTTGTTTTCTGTTGGGGAGTTCTATCCACTAGTTCGACTTTTGGTAGCAATTTTAACCAGAATAGGGGTTTGTTTTGGGGCGCTTACCTTTCTGGGTGCCTGTCCCGGTCGATGGCAGACATAGAATGCTTCCAATCACACGGGGGCTTCTATAGGCCATTGCTCCCCTTGCCTCTCTGAGGGGGCCCGGTTCTGGCCGTGGTCCCCGGTAGGCCTAAGAACTCCATACACATGACTGATGCCAAAGTCTGACATTAGCATATCAGCCTGGGATAGCTCCTGGGAGCCAACGGGGCTCCCCCCAGAAATAGACTAGATACGTATATGGGTCAAAGGGTGTAGATTTAAATGCTGCCCACCTATTTTGGCCTAAAAGGCCTGCTGTACTGGTTCTAATTTATATATGCTCTTAAGTTTGTATGTAATATAATGGGGGCATCATTCATCCTGCCACCCTCTTCATGGTAGGCCCCAATAACTGAATGATGAGAAACATCCAAGGACCTTCTGGCACAGTTAGTCCTGAGATGCCCAAGTGCATCGTGTGGTACTTCAGGGTCTTCATGAGTTCTGGTGCTTCCCAACTCTGGTATCTCTTGGTCCAAGTCAGACCCAACTCTGGTATCTCTTGGTCCAAGTCAGACCCAACTCTGGTATCTCTTGGTCCAAGTCAGACCCAACTCTGGTATCTCTTGGTCCAAGTCAGACCCAACTCTGGTATCTCTTGGTCCAAGTCAGACCCAACTCTGGTATCTCTTGGTCCAAGTCAGACCCAACTCTGGTATCTCATGGTCCCAGTCAGACCCAACTCTGGTATATCTTGGTCCCAGTCAGACCCAACTCTGGTATCTCTTGGTCCAAGTCAGACCCAACTCTGGTATCTCTTGGTCCCAGTCAGACCCAACTCTGGTATCTCATGGTCCAAGTCAGACCCAACTCTGGTATCTCATGGTCCCAGTCAGACCCCTACTCCGCTACTCCGTATGTGGTGCCATTCACAATGTATTGGACACGTGCACACGCTCGTGGTGGCATCATCCTTGCAGAGGGTATCCCACTTCTTCCCCATCTTCAAGAGATGCTCAACTGCCTCCCTTAATTTCAGCCCTGTGTCTGTTCTCACAGAGTTCATTCACTGTCTGATATTCTGGATGACAAAGGAACAGTATATCTCTTGGTTTTGTACTTGCTTCATATTTAAAGTTAGTTCGCATGTTATGATTAATTTGTTAAGCATTTCTCCATATATTGCTAAAGTAAATAAATGGCATTTAAATCTAGAGAATTGCTATTAGTACTAGTTTACACAAGTCAAGCCTGGCCCCAGGCCAGACCTGGGGAATAGAAAAACTTTCAGAACCTACTCCAGTTATACTCTATGTAGTTAAAGTGAATACACACCAGGCTTTACAATACAGTACTATCTACTCAAATTTACCCACATATATTCCCCGTATCCACATATTTACCCACATGTTAAATACCCACACAAATTGAACTCTAATTTTTAAAATAAAGTTACTATCATTAACAAAAATTCCTTACCAGAAATCAGATGCCAAAGTAAACTTTTGAATTTCCGTCGGAGAGCAGAGATACATTCCGTGGCCATAATTTGTAAAGCAGAAAGTCCTCGCAATTCTGGCAAGAGAATTGCAACCCGTACTATTATTATCTGATCATATTATTTGACAAAATAAAAATGTTATCAAGCTAAATAATTTAGGCAAACTAAAAAAGTTTATGAATTCCATGAATATTTAAGGATGATGGGATGGCTTTCAAGTTTGCATTATTCATTATAAACTGTATTAATGGATTTATAATGCTTATTACA
The DNA here is from genome assembly GCA_020271785.1 of Procambarus virginalis. Taxonomy (NCBI): domain Eukaryota; kingdom Metazoa; phylum Arthropoda; class Malacostraca; order Decapoda; family Cambaridae; genus Procambarus; species Procambarus virginalis. Next base: position 7,333 of record WNGS01083514.1, read on the forward strand.
TTAATATTCTATACTACAATGAAATAATTAATAATAAAATTATAGTATAATATGTACCTAATATTGATTTTTTTTGCTAATTTGATCATTGATCAATGCAAAACATGTAAACATTATGTATTTCTTGGCAACATTTCTCAAATTCTGTCAAATTTATAAACTCTACACAAGTCCCACAAAGTATCATAGAGAATGGATATATATTATTAAATGCACCTCAGAAGCTTGGCCTGTGGCATAAATATACTCTTGGTCAGTTGTGAACACAAATCATGGTTAAAATTGCTAGTCTTTTAACAAGTGATAAATGAAGACACCAAGCCTGGAAGACTATGTACTAATGTCGGTGACCTGGAAGACTATGTACCACTGTCGGTGGCCTGGAAGACTATGTACCACTGTCGGTGGCCTGGAAGACTATGTACCACTGTCGGTGGCCTGGAAGACTATGTACCACTGTCGGTGGCCTGGAAGACTATGTACCACTGTCAGTGACCTGGAAGACTATGTACCACTGTCGGTGGCCTGGAAGACTATGTACCACTGTCGGTGGCCTGGAAGACTATGTACCACTGTCGGTGGCCTGGAAGACAATGTACCACTGTCGGTGGCCTGGAAGACTATGTACCACTGTCGGTGGCCTGGAAGACTATGTACCACTGTCGGTGGCCTGGAAGACTATGTACCACTGTCGGTGGCCTGGAAGACTATGTACCACTGTCGGTGGCCTGGAAGACTATGTACCACTGTCGGTGGCCTGGAAGACTATGTACCACTGTCGGTGGCCTGGAAGACTATGACCACTGTTGGTGGCCTGGAAGACTATGTACCACTGTTGGTGGCCTGGAAGACTATGACCACTGTTGGTGGCCTGGAAGACTATGTACAGTACCACTGTTGGTGGCCTGGAAGACTATGTACAGTACCACTGTTGGTGGCCTGGAAGACTATGTACCACTGTTGGTGGCCTGGAAGACTATGTACAGTACCACTGTTGGTGGCCTGGAAGACTATGTACCACTGTTGGTGGCCTGGAAGACTATGTACCACTGTTGGTGGCCTGGAAGACTATGTACCACTGTTGGTGGCCTGGAAGACTATGTACAGTACCACTGTTGGTGGCCTGGAAGACTATGTACAGTACCACTGTTGGTGGCCTGGAAGACTATGTACCACTGTTGGTGGCCTGGAAGACTATGTACCACTGTCAGTGGCCTGGAAGACTATGTACCACTGTCAGTGGCCTGGAAGACTATGCACCACTGTCAGTGGCCTGGAAGACTATGTACATTACCACTGTCGGTGGCCTGGAAGACTGTACCACTGTCGGTGGCCTGGAAGACTATGTACATTACCACTGTCGGTGGCCTGGAAGACTGTACCACTGTCGGTGGCCTGGAAGACTACCACTGTCGGTGGCCTGGAAGACTATGTACATTACCACTGTCGGTGGCCTGGAAGACTATGTGCATTACCTCTGTCGGTGGCCTGGAAAACTATGTACATTACCACTGTCAGTGGTCTGGAAGACTATGTACATTACCACTGTCGGTGGCCTGGAAGACTATGTACATTACCACTGTCAGTGGCCTGGAAGACTATGTACATTACCACTGTCGGTGGCCTGGAAGACTATGTACCACTTTGACTTTGATATTGACTTTGGTCAATAAGACAAGACCTCTCAAAGGAGACAGAGAAAAGCTGAAATGAACCTCATTGAAGTAAAATGTCTAAATGGGGATAGAAATGAAGACAGAAATTCTTTTTTTCTACAAAGTGTCAGGGACTGGAAAGCTTGTGAAATGGTACATAAAAACGAGGCAACAAAATCAGTAGTGGAAGGCGGAGTAAAGAGCAAAGGGAAAGGGAACATGTTCCTGAAAATTGTATATACCAACATAGATGGAGTGAGGTAAAAACTTTGGAGTTGCAAGATATAATTCAGCTTAGGGTCCCAGATATTGTCGCATTATCAGAGAAGAAACTTGAAGGAAATATATTAAATGAAGTCGTATTTCCAAGGTGCTATTCAGTTTGGAGACGTGACAGGAAAACTAAGAAGGGAGGAGGAGTGGCTGTGCTGGTGAAAGAACACCTGAAGGTAAGAGAGTTAATACCTGTTTTACATTTATCCGCTATTCCCTTTTCAAATTCTTTCTGCCTCTCTCCTTACGCTGGATAGTGTTGTATCACATCTCCTGTATCGCTGTAATGTTTGGGGGTTTGGCCTCTTCCTATATATATTGATTCCATTTTTGTGGACTTTTGGTCTCTGGCCTTTTCGCAATTTCTGTTGAACCCAATCTTATTTTCCTGGCTCTGGCAATCTCTGTTTTGGTAGGATAGCATGTTTGTGTGGTCCTTCCATCATGATATTTTGGACAAATTGGCATACATTTCACTTTACTACCCTCACCTAGCAACCAACGGTCTGCCCAATCTACTACTCATTAAAATTTTTCTCGGGGGGGAGTTCCCTCTGACCGCTCCTTTAAATCAAGTTATCAACTGTTGTCAATGTCTTCCATTCTGTGTTAGTTTGATATCTTAAAGCATGATTAATGTCAACAGACAAGTGATGATCACTCTTTCCCCAAGGGAGGAAGGTACTGGATGTCATAAATCTCTCACTTCTGTGTCTGCTGAGGGAATACTGGATCCAGTATTGACGAGCAATATCACCTTCCATCATTCTTGTGCCGCTACTTTATGTGTTCATACGAAGAATGTCTCCAGACATGAAGTTTCACAAATCTGCATGTGTCCAAACGTCCTCTGTTCTTGCCTCCAAGGAAGGTCCCTCCCAGTCTATGCGTTGTAAAGTTGAAGGTGTCCCCCCAAGTATCTAAACAGTGTCGTGATTTATCTTTATGCTTGCTTGTACAAATCATGCTCTCATGGCCATTATGGAGGCCCGTCTCGTCTGTCATCCAGTTCCTCCTTTGTCCCATGTGTTGCTTGCGGGTGGGCTGTGGCATTCAAAATTATCAGCTTATCATCACGATTCCAGACCCTGCAATGCCATTAGGTCAATATCTCGAGGGTTTTCACA
>WNGS01083515.1:0-18494 GCA_020271785.1 Procambarus virginalis
TAGTGCAAAACTGGGATTTTAACAAATATTTTAATTCTGGAAGCTCACCATCACAAAATTATTATATCTTTCCAGTGTTCTGACATAAATTCTTGTGTTACATCTTTCATTTTGGTATCAAATTGTTCGCGATGTAAAGGCGCGCATTTTAAAACTAGTCCCAACATAATAGCACAATAAATAGATTTTAACAAATATTTTAAAATTTTGACCAAAAACCTATTTATAATCATATAAGTGTTCAGACATCAAGTTTCATGTTACATCTTTCCTTTTGTATCAAATTGTGCGCATTCTAAAGGCACTTATTTTGATACTATTCCTAGATCGATTGGATAAAAAATGAATTTTATACAAATATTTTTTGTAGTAGACGCACGTCCGGTCCAAAGTTAGGATTCAAGAGAAAATAATGGACGCGAGTCCGGTCCAGAGTTACAGATAGTGTTAAGTGGAGAGACGACAGAGTCCAACAGGCTCAGGAAGCCGCACAGAAGTCGAATGACAGGCGAGAGGAGAGACCAAAAAACCCGAAGGCAACTCCCGTAAACACAATGAGGCGAGCACAACAAGGTACGCACAGAAGCCACGCATATGGCAGGTGAGCGATAGAGGAGCAGGATGAAAGAGCGAAAAGCCCAATCCCTCAAGCACAACGAGGCGAGGACAACCAGGGGAGTACAGAGAAGCCAACGAACCTGGACGGGCTAAGCCAGGTACTGCAAGGCATTCAAGGAATGAGCGACCCAGAGAAGACAAGCTGAACAATTAGCACAGACAAACACACAAGGCCCCAGGAGGAAAACACGCAAGGGCCAAACAAAACGCCACAAGCAAACCCCAACACTCACTCTCGGTAACAAAACTGGATCAAAATGGCACCTCATAACATCCAGACACAGGAAAACTGCACACCATAACAGTCACCTCCACCATCATACCACGTAACCCGTGGAGGTGGGGCCGGGACTAACTCAAGCATGGGTCGGACATGCATACGAGTGGGACTGGATGGGTACAATGAGGAGCTGTCCCGCATGGGCCAAGAGACCCCCTGCAGGCACCTGTGTCCTGCCATTCCCACATTCACACGCCAAAAACCAAGGATCAACGCCTGGCTGATAGATGCCAGATCGCATGAACTCACCTGCAGAACAGAGGCATGAACGTGTCACGACACAACGTAGCCGAGAAGATGCCGGGAGCACCGCCAGGGGAAGAAACCTCGAGCCGCACACGCAGAAGGGGAGGGGAGAGGCGAAAGAGGCGCCCCGCACCCATGACACGGGGAAAACCCCAGCGTCCGCCCATAACCGCAACCCAGAACACCCCAGTAGCTACGGGGTAAGGACTGGAGAAGTGAGAAGAACGAGAGACGAAGCACCCGAGAGAAAAAGCCGCAAAACACGAGCACTCGTGCACACCGCCCAGATCAAAACAAACTCCCACGGCGCACGCGCACAACCGTTTGGCGGGAAGGCACCCAAAAAGACCACTGCACAAGTAGCCCAAACAGCCCATGACCCGGGGATAGGCGCAGGGGCATAAACAGCCCACCGGACAGGAATAGGAGTGAAAACAGGAAGCAGCGACATACATATCCGGTGAATGTAAGGAAGATAAGGAACGAATCAGCAACACAATTGGGCTACAAGTAGCCCAAACTGGCACCCCGGATAAGGAGTATGTAAAGAAAACAAACAGTGCCGAGACCAAGGACGAAGGAAAAAAAAAAAAAGAAACAAAAGACCGAGACAGGACCAAAAACCCAGAATAAACCCGGAAGGGGACCAACAAGCCCTGAAAAGACCGGAGGGAAGCCACACCGAAAGACGCCAGACGTTCCAACAATACGGGAAGTAGCGAAAACCTTCCCGAACCTTCGAGAACACCCACAAACGAGCAGAACCCACGTAGGTTCATAAAAGCACAGTCACACCCAAGACCAAAAGTCATGCAAAACCCCCAAAAAGAAAGGTGAACATGACAGGGAAGTCCCGTCCAAAGAAGAGGGGTGAAAAAAACGCAAAGAGCACCCACGAACAGGACAGAACTAACGGACTCAAGGAACAAGGAACTGAGCCCGGGGAGGGGCCAATGCCCAATTAATCGTATGAGGAGGGGGGGAAGGAAAAAACCCCACACCCCGTAACCAAAAGCCCCGCTCGAAGGGTAGAACTACCTCGGCGGGGATCAACGGGGCCTGGGGGCCCCCAGGCAGCCCCTCCCCAGCCCAGGGAACCCACACATCAGGCCCCGGGGTTGAGCCGTCCCCCCCAAAGCCCCAGCCTCAAGAAAAACCGGGGGAGCTGCGAAAAATACCAAGGAAGGGAGCCCACTGGCAGACTCATACAACACGGCTGGAGGAACAGGCTCGAATGCCCCGTCGCTACCCCGGAAGAGGAATTTCCCGAGACCGCCCGAGTCTCAAAACCATCGAAAACCCGCCCCGACCCCGAACCCACAGACGGTAAGGACCCGGATGCAGGGATGAGGGGGGGGGGGGGAAGACAAGGGGCGTGGAAGGAAACCGAAACAACCAACACCCCCAAGCCCCGTCACCAAAATAGGGCAGCCTCAGGGCTTCCGGGGAGCAACCTAGAGCATTGCCAAACCGAAACACGATGAGCAATGCCCGTGCTGCTTGCACCCACATAGTCAGCATAAGACTGGGTCAGCAAGCCACAAACAAGAAAACAAAACTCGTAGGGCTCCGGGTCGAAGGTGCCACCGACCCCACAGGCAGCAGAGGCAAAACAGTGGGTCACCCTGAGACAAGGGGACAGAGCAACCCTCGAACTCGCACAAAGCGAGGGGGGGACCCCGGGGTCACATCCATCGGACCCACACGTCCCCGTGGGGATTCCCAGGGTCCTGAGTGTTTACGTTAAGAGGACTCGTGCCCAGGTAAACCCAGGCAGGGAACTGCTAACCGGCGCCCAAAACTACCAAACAACCTTCTAAGAACTGAACCCCCGGGACGTGTACACTCACGAGGACCTAGCAGGGGGAACCAACGGAAGAAGGAAGAGTACTCAGAACACAGGGACAAGAACCAAGGCAGACCCCCACCAGGCAGAAAAACTAAAAGAAAAAGAAAACCCCGTAAGAGGAAAGCGTACCCAGGCGGAACAGAGCCGACCGCTATGATAGGTGAAAACTAGCTGCATATTACCCTGCGCCCCGCTAGTGCAAACTGCCCCCTACCCCAAGGTGAACAAGGGAGACAGAACACCCGAGCACACAAGGGGCGGCCGAAAACCAAGCAGTAAACGGCCTAGCAGGGGCAGAACCCAAGGAACTTGTGGAAGGGAACCCCAAGCCCTAAGGGCAGTACTTACAGGGCACCTAGGGAAGGAAACCCTAGGCGCATGCAGCCCGAGTACTGAAGAAACACTTCCGGCTCACGCACCACCTAGAAGACAGACACCACACTCTAGGTACAGTGCTGAAACAACCACCAGAGCCAGTGCACACGACCTCAGCCATTAGCATCAGCCTTAGAACTGGGGGTGGATAGCCGGCGCAATGGGCCTGGGGCTTCCCCTTCTCCTTCCCGGGGAGGGGAAATTTTCACCAGAATAGGGGTTTATTTTGGGATGCTTATCTTTCTGGGTGCCTAATCCAGTCGATGGCAGACATAGAATGCATCCAACCACACGGGGGTTTCTATAGGCCATTGCTCCCCTTGCCTCTTCTGAGGGGGCCAGTTCTGGCTCGTGGTCCCCAGTAGGCCCATAGAACTCCATACACATGACTGATACCAAAGTCTGACATTAGCATATCAGCCTAGTAAGCTCCGGGAAGCCGAAGGGGCTCCCTCCAGAAAAACAGCGTTGAAAGTAATGAAAAGCCATTTTCTGGGTGAGCCCCGGAGGCTCCCTAGAGCTATCAGGCTGATATTAGCTTATATTAGTCTGGGGCTTCAGTCAACTGAGGTCTGCCTACCGGGGACAACAAGACAGAACCTGATCCCAACCCCCCCACCCCCTCAGAGAGGTGCAGGGAGCAATGGCCTAAGGAAACCCCCCTGTATTTGTAAGTATTTCATGTCTGCCAACGACCAGTGTTAGGCACCCAGAAAGATAGGTATCCCAAAACAAACGCCACTTCGTAGGAAATTGCAAATCCAAAACCGAACAAACAGAACTCCCCCAAAAGAAAACAAGAAAACAAGCAAACGTCATCAACCACTGCCATGCCGCTTATCTGCGCAGCTCTTGCCTGCACCGACTGTCCACTCTTCAGTTTGGAGCCCGAGCATCAAAAACGAAACCGCCGACTGGAGGGAGGTAGGGTGCCAAGGAGCCTCTTGGGTTCACCCAGAAAATGGCACTTCATTACATTCAATAGAAGTTTTCTGTGGGGAGCCCCTTTGGCTCTCAGGAGCTACATAACCAAAGTAAAAGAGGGACTTACCCAGGAAATGGTCGCACCGCATGCTTCAACTCAAAGACAAGACAACTGGCTAGAACTGGCAGCCCAAGGCTACACAATAATTTGGACCTGGAACATTCCCCAAATAACGGGTGGCCAGGACTCTGTTCGACCTCCAAAATCCCAGTGCCTAAATGTTAGCACAGGACAACGTTTCCAAACACAGCGGCCAAAGCAGCAAACTTACGAACATCATGGGCATAAAGGAAGACCACAGGCTTGCTAGCCATAATAACCCTGCGAACAACCTGAGAGACCCGTGCTGCCAACTGATGGTGTGGGGTGCTGCCAACTAGTGATGTGGGGTGCTGCCAACTGGCAACTGAGAGACACATACTTCACACTACACTGTATCCAACAACGACCAACAAAATCATTAGAGAAAGGGAGGAGTAAAGGACAATGCGAGTTGAAATGTGTTCCTGAAAATCATATATATACTGTACTAACAAAGATGGAGTGAGATTAAAATACTGGTGCTAAACTATATAACACAGCTTAAGATGCAAGAGATTGTTGTATTAACAGGGACAAAACATGAAGATAATATATTAAATAAGGTCATATTCCCATGGGGCTTCTCAATTTGGAGATGAAACAGAAAAATGAGAAGAAGTGGATTAGTTGCCATACTGTTGAAAGAAAACCTGAAGGTAAGATAAGTAATGATCAACAACCCCTGAGAAACAAGAAAACAAAAAACAATACCAGCAATACAAAGAAACAAGAAACAACTACACGACAGTATGAAGAAAGAGTGTAAAACTGATCCAAGCCTATTCTATTAGTGTATTAAAAACAAATCAAATATGAAGGATAAACTCCAGATGTTGAAAATGGGGGACAGATTCACAGAGAATAAAAAGGAAATGTGTGAAACACTAAATGAACAGTTCCAACGTGTGTTTGTGAAAAATGAAGTTTTCCGAGAGTCAGACAATACAAATGTCAGAGAATACCACAGAGTACATAAACATGTTTCAAGAGGAAGTGGCCAAAATGCTTAAGGTGTTAAATAGAAACAAGGCAGATGGCCAAGAAGGAGTTTCATATTGTGTTCTGAGAGAATACGTATTTGAGCTGAGCACCCCACTTCAACATATTTTTCAATAATCTTTATGCACAGGAGTCTTGGCAAATATATGGAAAATGACATACATAGTTTCAATCTACAAAAATGGTAGTAGAGAAGATCCTCTTAATTATAGATCTGTATCACTGACAAGCATTGTAGTCAAAAACATCAGAAAAATAATTAAAGCCAAATGGGTAGAACACATGGAGAGAAAAGATACAATAAGACAGACAGACAGAATGGCTTTTGAACAGGAAGATCTGGTGTAACAAATCTACTCAGTTTCAATGATAGAGCCACAGAGATTTTACAGGAAAGAGATGGTTATGTTGACTGCATTTATTTGAACCTAAGAAAAAACTTTTGACAGAGTCCCACATAAAAGGTTGTTTTGGAAACTGGAGTATACCGGAGGGGTGAGAAAGTGACTTCTGACATGAATGAAAACTTTTCTAATTGACAGAAAAATGAGAGAGGTAATAACAGGCAATATATGAACCTGGAGAAATGTTACAATTGGTGTACTAGAGGGTACATTTTTTGCACTGGTAATGTTCATTATCTATATGAATGATCTATCAGAAGGAATACAAACTTATAAGAACATGTTAGCTGATGATGCCAAGCTACTAGGGGAAGATAAGAAACTTAATGATGATTGCCAAGCCCTACAAGATGACTTGGACAAAATAATTGGAGCAACACTTGGCTGCAGAAATTTAATGTGAATAAATGTCACATTATGGAATGAGAAATAAGAGAAAATAGGGAACATACAAATTATATGACAAGGCTTTAACCAACTGCGCAACGCGCCTGCAGGCTCGCGTCTGGTTTGCGCAACGCGCCTCCGGGTATTTGTATTTTTCACGTTCCATTCAAATCTCCCGCGGCTACATGGGGTTCACATCAGCCTCCTCAGGGCTCTTGTAAACAGACGCCATCTTTAAAAAAAATCGTGGTCCACATTCCCGGGTGTGGGAGCCTCAGTAGTGTGTGAGCAACCAAGGCTGGCGCTCGCAGCATGAGCGCACAGCACTGCTGTTCAGCGTGTGACCACAGCATCGCCTAATAATGTCAAATATATATATAACTTGTATCATTTAGCCATGATAGTGTTATAGAAGAGCCTGAGTGTGATAATGACTGGGTACAATGTTCAATTATCAGTGATTCAATGCTGTTCACGATGTTCACAGCACCACAGCATTATTTGTCCATCTAGGAATTTTCAAATGATTTCTTAGGTTCCTTTTCAAAATAAACGTGTGGTCAATTATTCATTTACAGGAATTAGTGACCAGGATTGTGATAATAGCAGGATTGTGGTTATAATTAGCGTTGTGTGTAGTATTGTGGAAGGAGGAAAGTTTGGTGAGGGAGGGAGGGCGAGAATTGAGGTAGCCTCATTGTGTGTGTGTGGCTGCCACTCTTGTTTTGCTCACCATAATAGCTTAGTGGTTCGCTATGGGCAACACATATGTACATGGGTATATATAGTGTGTGTATATAGTGTAAGAACAGTAACAGGAGAATGTTGAGAGGAGCTATTTTGGTGAGGGAGGTGACGTAATCGTAGCGTCGTCTGCTGTCTGCTGTGTGATTTTTCATGCAGTGTATGGTGGCCACTGTACTGTTTGGACACAATACCGGCTTACTTGCATAGTTCTGGTAAATAAAACATGTAGATAGGTATATAGAACATGTGTAATAAGAACTATAACAGTATGGTGGGAGGAGCAATGTTGGCGAGTAAGATGTTGGAGTGAGGGAGACTGGCTGGGTGTGGCTGCTCTCACTCGAGGTGTTCTGAGTGTGTTGATGGTGAATGTATATAGTGTGTGACAGTGTGTAGTGTGTAAATAGATTATATGTATACATAAATTAGCATGATACATAGTAAATATGTGCAGCATATGTGTACACAAGTGTCATGCACGTAACACAGTGTCTTCGGACAGTACGGTTGTTTTACTGCCATAATATAGTGTACGTGTTCACTATACATAGGATTAGTACGTAAAAACAAATAAAATGTATTTGGAACTGTGCGAAAAAAATGAACGAAAATATATTCGCGGCAACTCGCGCGCCCCGCCCCGAGCGCCCCACCCGCCCCGGGAGCTTACAGCACGGGCGCACGGGGAATCATGACGTCACGCCCCAACTTACGGACCCCATAGCAGCCAAAGTAAGTACAATTACGACTTTTTTTTTACATACCCATACTGAGGGAAGGGTTTTTGACACTTTAAAAAGAAAAAAGAATTTTTTCCAGAGAATTTATTTCCTGCGCACCACGGGGGTGTCATATTTGGAGGCAACGCAGTTAAAGGGTTAACCCTTCAATTGCGCATCGCATCATATGATGCGTTGACCGACTTGCAGAAAATTGCGCGTCGCATCATATGATGCGTTGGAGTACTACGCAAGATTTAAACGGCCCGCGGATACACGGGGTTCACCACACCTTCATCAGGGCTCTTGTAAACAGATGCGATTTTTAAAAAAAATCGTGGGCCAAACTCCCGGGTGTTAGGGGCCTCAGTATCGTGTAAGCTACCAAGCCTGACGCACGCAGCATGAGCTCACAGCACTGCTGTTCAGCTTGTGACCACAGCATCGCCTAAAAATGCCATAATATACTTGTTCATGCTATTATGTAGCGATAATATTATTACAGAAGACCCCTGACTGTGATAAAACTGACCATGGGTCTGATAATAAGAGGATTGTGATGATATTTAGCGCTGTGCTCCATGGAGGGAGGAGTAATGCTGTGGGAGGGAGGGTGGTGGCGTTGTTATCTGACTGTGTGTGGCCACCTTTTATTGACTGCACTCACCATACCAGCTTAGCAGTTCGTTATGGTGAACACAAATGTAGCTACTTATATATAACGTGTGTATAGAGAGTATAAACAGCAAGAGTAGGAGGTTGGGAGCCGCCATTTTGGTGAGAGGAGCGTCGTCTGCAGGAATTATCGTGTTGTTTACTGGTGATCACGTCTTTGGGCACCATACCAGTTTACTTGTACAAGTTTGGTGAATAAAACCGGTAGATATTTTATATAATGTGTGTATATAGCGTAATAACACCACAAGCAGTATTGTTGGAGGAGAAATAGTGCGTGTGGCCTTGAGGGCGGCAGCCATCAGCTGACTGTGAGGTCCATCAGTGGCAGTGGCAGCCAGTGGCGGGCTGCCACTGCCACTCAGCATACCAACTTAGTGGTTCGTTATGGTGAACACGAATGTAGATACTTATATATAGCGTCTGTATATAGTGAATAAAAGCAAAAACAGTATTGTGGGAGGAGAATGTGGGCGAGTCAGATGACTTGAGGGAGGGCGTGAGTGGCTGGCTGGTACACGGCGGTCACTCCTCGTTACTTTTTGACTCATAATAGCAACTTGGTGGTTCGTTATGGTGAACAAAACATGCAGATACTTATATATAACCTGTGTATATAGTGTAACAACCGACAAAGTATTTGTTCACTGTTTGATGAACATAATTGAATCAACAATATGCACACCATATTTTTGAGTACAGCGATGATTCACCCATTTCATTATATAAATATATCACACTACACACTATTGAATAATATTACAGCAAAAAAACTACGAAAAATCAATCAGAGACATTGAAATAATTAGGCAATTATCTCTTTGTGGCAACTCCGGCCTGACAGCTGGCGATCAACAGACCGCCTGGGACGCATGCTGAGTGAGCGCCTGTTTTGTGCCAGACTTCCCTGCCCTATAGCGGCCAATATATTCAACTTACGATTTTTTTACTATTTTTCCCGTGATCAGTGAACACAAATTAACAGGTTAGGAAGAAAAAATAATTTTTTTTTTTTTTTTTTTTGTATGCGCCTGTGGGTGTCAAATGGTATATAGCTATGCGCCATTTAAGGGTTAATGAACTTTGATAAAGAAAGAGCTCTAGGGATGGCCCTGAATAAAAAACTGAGGACCACATAGAGAACATTGAGCAACGAACCTATCCTACACTTTCCAACTTCAGAATTGCATTTAAAAACATGGAGGGTGAATTATTTAAGAAACTGTTCATGTTCTGTTCATACAGAGAATGCATTGTATGGTGCCCATATCTCAAGTAGCACATCAATAAACTGAAAAAGGTGCATACCTGGAGAGGAGAGACATACCTGGAGATGGTTTTGGGAGTTCTTTTACTCCTCGTGTCCCGCCTGGGGTCAAGCAACTACAGTAAATGGCCTCTGGAACTAAGTGTTAAAAATACCAAAACTAGAAAATAGGAGAAAAAGAGGTGATACAATCACTACACATAAAATAATGGCAGGACATAACAAAACTGCCAAAAATGAATTCTTGAAATTTGCATCTTCAAGAATAGAAGGTCGTAGACTCAAGCTAAGGAAACAAACTTGCAGAAAAAACACTAAAAAGTTCTCCTTTGCAAATAGTGGTAGATGGTTGGAACAAGTTGAGTGAGAAGGTGATGGATACCAAAACTGTCAGTGGTCATAAAGCTTCATATGACAGAGTACTGGGAAGACAGGACACCATAAGCGTAGCTCTCATCCTGTAACTACACTTAGGTAACTACCTATGTATTTTGTCAAGTATTGTGCCAAGTAAACACAATTGTGGTGTAGCCTAATGTTACAGATAAAAATCTTTTCTTGTTATACTGTCATTTCCATTGAGATAGTGTTTATAATACCCAGTATTTTTATATTAAATTTAAACACCAAAAGTTTACTTTATACTTATTCAATATACAAGAGTCTGTATAAAGCAAAAATTATGGGGTGGGTAATATGTACATGAGCAGCTGTGAATGTTCTAGTCATGACGTGGAATATATTGGATACAAGGTGTTGAGATGCTGCATTGGCCAGAAAGTCACACTAGGCTCCGTGTTGCAGCCTCCTGAGACTGCTGCCACTTGCAGTGACACATAGGAATATATTTGCCTGAAACGCTTTGCGTAATAGTGGCTTTAGGCATTGTATGTACTAGCCCTATCTATAAATCCATCACTCTTTGTAAAATCTCTTGTATGTATGTACCTTACCTAAATAAACATTTGATTTGATTTGATATTCTTATCTACTGGACTACATTCATGCTTATGAACTGTGACTCTTCCTCCTGCTGACTGTTATATTACTCCACTTTGGTAATGTGCTCTCATTGTCTTCTTCAGATTTAGATTGATAAAGCACATACGGTTTAGCCCCATCACTGCCCTTAACACCACCACCACTCGAGGCTTTGTGCTAGCAGCAGCCAGAGGCTGTTGCTGATAGTACAGGCAGTCCCGTAGCACAATGGTGAGACACTTGGACCACGTTTCGTGAGCAATTTGGCCTGGGTTCATATCCTGGTTGGGACGGATTGACCGGGCGCCAATCCTTAACTGTCTGCCTCTGTTCATCCAGCAGTGAATGGGTATTTGGTTGTTAAACAATTTGGTAGGTCATATTCTAGGGAAAATTAAGATTAAGGACCTGCAGAAAATACTATGCATGCTAGTAGCTTCACAAGAATGAAGGCATTTTTGTATACTGTACATAAATAAAAAATAAAAAATACACAGGATGACTGATCTGCATAACCATTATCATTTTCAATCAATTCCTTATTTTTTCGTACAAAATACATGATTTGCAAATTACTAACATTATTTATATCAAATTAGCAAGTTATTATGTGCTATATTTGTATAATTATGGAGAGCACTTAGGCCTAAATTTGAGTAATTCATGAACCTCTTAATAAACATAACAAGTTATAGGAGACAGGGCTCAAAAATGGCCAAATGTTATAATAATAATTTGTTTTCTCGGGCAGGAAGCCTGTGTATATACATACTTATATGGTTGTTATATTGAGTGCATATTTTACTGCATTATTCCTTGAAATGATCCTCAAATTGTGCTACAGTGAACTAGTTGATGACCCTCAAATTTTATCCTAATGTACCTACAAATCTTTGTCATTATTGTGTAGTGTCATTATTATGTACTAATCTAATCTTTGTATACAGTATTGTCAAATTTTCTTCCACTGTACCTGTAAACAATTTTTGTCAATTTTGCTGGGAATTTCCTACTTAAATTATCAGTTAGATTAAGGACATGCCCCAAACAAAATGCATGCTAGTGGCTTTACATTTACAAGAATGTAAAGTCCTCATTGTTAACTACTCTCTTAACCCCAATGTACCTTCTTGTATATAAATATATAAATACTTTAAGCTCGTATCAAGATCTCACCAATGTCAAACTACTGACCTGTCCCATGATGCAACCTAGAATGTTTGTGGGGGTCAAAGTGCTTGACATCCCTAACCTCACTGGCTGACCTCTGAAGACCTATTTGGATACTACTGCAGAGCTCTGTATCTAACATGTCCACAATCACTAGGTTAGTTAACCATATTATTCAGACAACTATAGACCTTTCCAAATGGCACAATACAACCTGGACAACACTGTACCCAATGACCATGAATCTAAATAATAACATACCCTCATGGAGTCCTGTCAAATCGTGCACAGGCATTTCAACGATGATCTTTTTTAATGGCCTAAACCATATGAATTGTTTGGTTAGGTTCATTTGGGTTAAAGGGATTAGATATTAAAACCCGACCCTCCCAGAGCCTTACCTATGCAAACACAGCCTAACCTAATAATATATGTGCACATTTGACAGAAAATGAGCTCTGTTGAAATGTCCTGTGTACAATTTAACCATATCCAGTGACCCTGGGCCTATATACCCATAGATCTGTAGTGAAGTATTACAGAACACAGGCATTTGAACAAACCTCTTTTGTATGTATTAAATCAGTCGTTATGCCAGCATTGGTTGGGCTGGTTACTCACCAAGTTGTGCCTACAGGGGTTGAGCTCTGACTCTTTGGGCCAGTTTCCACTGCCGCTGGGGATCGAACCAGGACCCTTAGGACTACGAATTCCCATCGCTGTTCACTCAGCCGTCAGGCAACAACAGGTCAGTTGTTGAAGTGTTGGGTACTATGTGACCCATATCCATTCACTCCCCCAATATTAGCCCCACAACTGCACCCAATACTACCCCTACTCCTTGGATCAGATAATATTTCTTCAGGGCCATATTATTCTTAGTAATGTAAACTGCT
This sequence comes from Procambarus virginalis, assembly GCA_020271785.1. Classification (NCBI taxonomy): domain Eukaryota; kingdom Metazoa; phylum Arthropoda; class Malacostraca; order Decapoda; family Cambaridae; genus Procambarus; species Procambarus virginalis. Next base: position 12,680 of record WNGS01083515.1, read on the forward strand.
GTAATTTGGGCACTTCTATACATTTTGTGGCACCGCCTCGGCACCCACCATCCCTCATACCCACACTTGTCTAGTACTATATTAATATATAATTACAAAAATGTATATAAAATACAGCTTATATAAATATAATTAAGATACATAAAACAAGGTTAGGACCTTCACCAACCAACAGATGTTAAATATAAATAAATAAATATAAATATGTTTATTCAGGTAAGGTATATACATACAAGTGATGTTACATTAATGGATCGAATTATAGATAGAGCTAGTACATACAATGCCTAAAGCCACTATTACGCAATGCGTTTCGGGCAGGAAGAACATTAATATATAGAACTTAATACTAATTGAGCATAAAGAATAAAATGTGTTGAGAACAAATACAAATAAAGATAAAAAAAGGGGGAACATGACTGAAAAAGCAGCACAAATACAAAAGGTTGACAAACGGCATTGATTAAAAAAATAACAGACATGGGTTGACAATAGAGGGGTAAGGTAGGTTACAGGGAATTTATTAGGTAGTGTTTAGTTTTAATCTTAAACTGGTTGAGAGAGGTACAGTCTTTAACATGGTTGGGAAGGTCATTCCACATTCTGGGTCCCTTGATTTGTAGAGCATTTCTAGTTTGATTAAGCCGTACTCTTGGAATATCAAAACTGTATTTATTTCTGGTGTGGTGCTCATGGGTTCTGTTACAACCTTCAATGAAGCTTTTGAGTTCAGGATTGGCATTACAGTTCAGCGTTTTATATATGTATGATACACATGAGAGAATGTGCAGTGACTTAATATCCAACATATTCAAAGATTTGAGTAGGGGTACCGAGTGATGTCTGGGGCCAGAGTTGGATATTGTCCTAATAGCAGCTTTGTGTTGAGTAATTAGAGGACGTAAATGATTTTGGATAGTAGAACCCCAAGCACAAATACCATAGTTGAGATATGGATAGATGAGGGAGTAATAGAGTCACCAGGGCAGGTCGGGGCACATAATATCTGATCTTAGAGAGAATGCCAACAGTTTTTGAAACTTTTTTTGATATATTTAGAATGTGTCCCTGGAAATTCAGCTTGTGGTCAATGAGAATGCCAAGGAACTTGCCATCTAATTTGTTACAAATTTGGGTATTGTTAATTTTGAGATTTATTTGATTAGAGGATTTATTGCCAAACAGAATATAGAAAGTTTTGTCAATGTTAAGGGTGAGTTTGTTGGCAGTTAGCCAAAGATGGACTTTATTTAGCTCAGTATTTACTGTGGCATTTAGAGCAAGGGGGTCAGGACTGGAGTAAATGAAGGTTGTGTTGTCAGCAAATAGAATTGGTTTGAGGTGTTGGGAGGCATTTGGAAGGTCATTAATGTAGATGAGAAAGAGGAGAGGGCCAAGTATGCTGCCCTGAGGAACATCAATGTTGATGGGTAGGGTGGGAGAAATTGAATTATTCACAGAAACATACTGGAGCCTGTCAGTAAGGTAAGATTTGAGGTATTGCAGGGAGTGTCCTCTGACTCCATAATGATGTAATTTAAGAAGAAGGTTTTGGTGGTGGACAGTGTCAAAAGCCTTACGCAGGTCCACAAATAACCCAACAGGGAACTCATTTTTATCAAGAGCTGCATGAATCAAGTTAATCATACTAATAAGTGCATCGTTAGTGTTTTTTTTGGGTCTGAAGCCATATTGACAAGAGCTAAGTATATTGTGTTTGGCTAGATAAGAGTAAAGCTGCTTGTAGATTAGTTTTTCAAATATTTTTGACAAGTTAGGCAGCATTGATATAGGTCTGTAGTTGTTAACATCTGTGAGATCACCACATTTGTGGACAGGGGTTACTCTCGCTTTCTTTAGAATATCTGGAAAGGTTTGGAGTTCAAGTGACTTGTTGAAGAGCAATGCAATAGCAGAGGCTTTTTTGTAAATTAAAGTTGGTATCTCATCAAGGGCACTAGACTTGGTTTTAAGGGAAAGGATTATCTCATTGACGTCAGTGGAATTAGTAGGCTTTAGGTACAGAGACTGTGGATAGTTACCTGTAAGATGTCTCAAGTATGTTGTTGTTGTTGTTGACGTCTCTTTCTTCTTCTTGATAGTAGGTGCAGTTTGCATGATTTTTGACGTCTCAAGTATGTTGTTGTTGATATCTCAAGTATGTTGTTGTTGACGTCTCAAGCAGAGGTTTCTATAGCAGATGTCTGAGAGGCTGCTGCGCCTGCCTATCCAGGGGGGGGACTGGTCAAGTCGTCTACTGCAATTTCGGATACCGGGCTAGAAACAACTTCGTTCACTGAGAATTTTGTACATACAAACCATTCCTTTCGTATATGCGCTGGTTTGTGTTTGCTGTTGTTCTCGTCTGAATAAATACATGGCACTTGTTCATATAATTAGCGCTTCCATTGTTAGAATTATTTATCCGTTATTAGAATAACAAGGTGCAAACATACCCCTTACAGTTGAAATCTATTTATTTATATACAAGAAGGTACATTGGGTACATAACATATATTAAGAGGTACATATTGTAGCAAGATTTGAGATTAAAGGATTTAAGACTAACACGTTTAGAAACAATTAAGGCGCCCCCGAAGGAGGCTTTTATTTGTTATGCACCCCATACTCAACCAGTAAGTAGTGGAGCAAAACATAGATTACATGGTCACAAAGTCTTAATCAGACCAATTCAATTTCTTTCTTTATTATGCACCCCATACCCATCCCGTGGGCGGTGGTGTAAAGGATTATAGAGGCCCATAATCGGTTCAGGAACTGAACCCTCTAGTTCGTTTAGCTAAGCAAATAACAATTTGTGACGCTATTTACAAAATTATTAATATTATATATACATGTACACACTCTCATACATACATGTACATATATATATATATATATATATATATATATATATATATATATATATATATATATATATATATATATGCAAACAAGCCTGAATGGTCCCCAGGACTAGATACAACTGAAAACTCACACCCCAGAAGTGACTCGAACCCATACTCCCAGGAGCAACGCAACTGGTATGTACAGGGATGCCTTAAACCACTTGACCATCACGACCGGACATAAAGAAGTGATAGCCTGAGCTATATGAACCACTTCCCCGCCGGCACCTGGATGGTTATCTTGGGCATAGCATTTTATCAAATCACCTCTTTTTTTGGGGCAACACGTGAGGAACACAAATGCAAACAAGCCTGAATGGTCCCCAGGACTAGATACAACTGAAAACTCACACCCTAGAAGTGACTCGAACCCATACTCCCAGGAGCAATGCAACTGGTATGTACAGGGATGCCTTAAACCACTTGACCATCACGACCGGACATAAGGAAGTGATAGCCTGAGCTATATGAACCACTTCCCCGCCGGCACCTGGATGGTTATCTTGGGCATAGCATTTTATCAAATCACCTCTTTTTTTTGGGGCAACACGTGAGGAACACAAATGCAAACAAGCCTGAATGGTCCCCAGGACTAGATACAACTGAAAACTCACACCCCAGAAGTGACTCGAACCCATACTCCCAGGAGCAATGCAACTGGTATGTACAAGATAACCATCAGGTGCCGGCGGGGAAGTGGTTCATATAGCTCCGGCTATCACTTCCTTATGTCCGGTCGTGATGGTCAAGTGGTTTAAGGCATCCCTGTACATACCAGTTGCGTTGCTCCTGGGAGTATGGGTTCGAGTCACTTCTGGGGTGTGAGTTTTCAGTTGTATCTAGTCCTGGGGACCATTCAGCTTGTTTGCATTTGTGTTCCTCACGTGTTGCCCCAAAAAAAGAGGTGATTTGATAAAATCACACATGTCCATGTCTTTTGTGTAAAAGTATTTTGGCGCATCAACCCGTCCTCTTAAAAAGAACGTCACTTTGGCTCGTTTTGCGCGATATGGCCAATTTGGACGTAATTTGAAATGAATCGACTCCAAAAGTGACGTTCTGTCCGTTTTCTATTTGAGTCAGTTCAAGTTCAAGATGTTATTGAGATAAGCAAGAAATACATCTCAAAGGGCTAGAGTAGCTTCGGCTATTTATAATAATTAATATAATAATAATAATATGTTATTCAGGAAAGGTACATACATAGAGAGATTTTACATAAGTGGATCGATTTATAGATAGAGCTAGTACATACAATGCCTAAAGCCACTATTACGCAATGCGTTTCGGGCAAGAAAACATTAATATCTAAAACTTAATACTAATTGGACAAAAGAATAAAATGTTTTGAGAACAGATACAAATAAAGGTACAAAAAAAAGGGGGGAACATGACTGAAAAGCAGCACAAATACAATATGTAGACAAACAGCGTTGAATAAAAAAAAAAAATAAGACATGGGTTGACAATAGAGGGGTAAGGTAGGTTACAGGGAGTTTATCAGGTAGTGTTTAGTTTTAATCTTAAACTGGTTGAGAGAGGTACAGTCTTTAACATGGTTGGGAAGGTCATTCCACATTCTGGGTCCCTTGATTTGTAGAGCATTTCTAGTTTGGTTAAGTCGTACTCTTGGAATATCAAAACTGTATTTATTCTGGTGTGGTGCTCATGGGTTCTGTTACAGCTTTCAATGAAGCTTTTGAGGTCAGGATTGGCATTACAGTTCAGCGTTTTATATATGTATAATACACATGAGAGAATGTGCAGTGACTTAATATCTAACATATTGAGAGATTTGAGTAGGGGTACCGAGTGATGTCTGGGGCCAGAGTTGGATATTGTCCTAATAGCAGCTTTGTGTTGAGTAATTAGAGGACGTAAATGATTTTGGGTAGTAGAACCCCAAGCACAAATACCATAGTTGAGATATGGATAGATGAGGGAGTAATAGAGAGTCACCAGGGCAGGGCGGGGTACATAATATCTGATCTTAGAAAGAATGCCAACAGTTTTTGAAACTTTTTTTGATATATTTAGAATGTGTCCCTGGAAATTAAGCTTGTGATCAATGAGAACGCCAAGGAATTTGCCATCTAATTTGTTACAAATTTGGGTATTGTTATCTTGAGATTTATTTGGTTAGAGGATTTATTGCCAAACAGAATATAGAAAGTTTTGTCAATGTTAAGGTGAGTTTGTTGGCAGTTAGCCAAAGATGGACTTTATTAAGCTCGGTATTACTGTGGCATTTAGAGCAAGGGGGTCAGGACTGGAGTAAATGAAGGTTGTGTCGTCAGCAAATAGAATTGGTCTAAGGTGTTGGGAGGCATTTGGAAGGTCATTAATGTAGATGAGAAAGAGGAGAGGGCCAAGTATACTGCCCTGAGGAACACCAATGTTGATGGGTAGGGTAGGAGAAATTGAATTGTTCACAGAAACATACTGGAGTCTGTCAGTAAGGTAAGATTTGAGGTATTGCAGGGAGAGTCCTCTGACTCCATAATGATGTAATTAAGAAGAAGGTTTTGGTGGTTCACAGTGTCAAAAGCCTTACGCAGGTCCACAAATAACCCAACAGGGAACTCATTTTTATCAAGAGCTGCATGAATTAAGTTAATCATACTAATAAGTGCATCGTTAGTGCTTTTTTTAGGTCTGAAGCCATATTGGCAAGAGCTAAGTATATTGTGCTTGGCTAGATAAGAGTAAAGCTGCTTGTAGATTAGTTTTTCAAAAATTTTGATAAGTTAGGCAGGATTGAAATAGGTCTGTAGTTGTTAACATCAGTGAGATCACCACATTTGTGGACAGGGGTTACTCTCGCTTTTTTTAGAATATCTGGGAAGGTTTGGAGTTCAAGTGACTTGTTGAAGAGCAATGTAATTGCAGGGGCTAAGGATCTGGAG
>WNGS01083518.1:0-11227 GCA_020271785.1 Procambarus virginalis
ACATTCGTTTAGCTTACGCTGAATGTTTATGTGATATATAATGATGAATAGAGGTGATGATGGGTGGAGGTGGGGGATGGGTGAAGGTGATGGTTATGAGTGGAGGTTGTGATGGGGTGGAAGTGACAGGGTGGTGACGGATGATGGTGATGGTGGGTGAGATAACCCAAGAAAGGTCCAGGGCTGGAAACAAAAGGGTCCTAGGGTCTCCCTTAGACTCCAATAGGCTGCGTCCATCCTGGATGTTCCTTCTCTTGTGTTAGGCGTCCATCCAGTGTATATTGCTGTTTCAGTCGCTCCCCGGCTTGCATGGTGACGAGAGAGTCACTTGGTTCACAGGTCAGGTATCTACGTGAGACTGTCTTTTGCATCCTGTCATTCAGAAGCTCAAGGCTTTGATTATACGCCAATAACGTTGACTTTTAAATCTGGATTATACGCTCGCGTCTTTCATGACTGAGCCACTTGCTAGATTTATAGTTTAATATACGAAAATAACTCTTACCGGCCTCATTCCATTCCGCGGCAGTGTTCCATTCCGTTTCTTGGGGCACGGTCGGACGGACACGCTGACGGTCAAATGAATGCATAAGCGGACAGTCAGTAGAGGTCAAGCGGTCGGATGGACAGATAGACAGACGGACAAGGGAACATCTGTCGGACTAGCAGGCAGACGATTACATTCGAACGGACACATGAAGAGGACAATTGGACAGACAGATAGACGAGTCAGATGGGTGAGGCAGCAGCGTACGGACCCACAGGGACAGACAGCCTTCCTCCACCTGTCACATCTGACTTCTGTATTCTCCTCCGCGCGGCAGGTACTAGGAGCCTGATTGGCCAACGAGCAACGGGAGCGGAAGGGTCAAATACACAAGTAGATTTGATGAATCTCGTTTGTTGCTTGTTTAAACCCCATATATATGTTAAGTTAGGCTGTGTTAGCTTAGCCTAGGCTGCATTAGACTCGGTTGGGTTAGCTTGTATTAGACTCGGTTAGATTAGGTTAGGTTAGGTTAGGTTTTAAAATATATTAGCGAACCGCCTCATGCACGATGTCACGTCCAACCGGGAGGTCTTCAAGAGACGGGATCAAAGAGACATCGATTCTCAGAACATCCGTAGATAGATAGTCTCCTATCATGCAAGTATCCCCCCACATCAACTCCGCTCCACTTTTATCTTCCCTAGTCCCAGCTTCTATATTTATTTATTAACCTGCTTTCCACCTCTACTTTCAGTCTTCACCCATCCACTGGTTACCACCCTCTTCCACTGCCCTTTACACATTTACCATTTACAGTGCCTTTTAACCCCTTACACTGACCTTTACCCCTACACTGCCCGCATATGAAGATCTTAGAGAGACATCTATAAATTGAAAGATGTTGACAAGTGACTCAAGAACGCGGCTTCGTGTTCCGCTGTCACAAGAAGCGTGTGTGGGTGTGTGTGGTGTGTGTGTGTGTGTGTGTGTGTGTGTGTGTTGTGTGTGTGTGTGTGTGTGTGTGTGTGTGTGTGTATTCACCTAGTTGTGTTTGTGGGCATTGAGCTTTGCTCTTTCCCCGCCTCTCAACTGTCAATCAACTGTTTACTAACTACTTTTTTTCCCCCACACCACACACCACACCCACCCAGGAAGCAGCCCGTGACAGCTGACTAACTCCCAGGTACTATTTACTGCTAGGTAACAGGGGCATTCAGGGTGAAAGAAACTTTGCCCATTGTTTCTGCCTCGTGCGGGAATCGAACCCGGGCCACAGAATTACGTGTCCTGCGCGCTATCACCAGTCTACGAGGCCCCTCTGTGTGTGTGTGTGGTGTGTGTGTGTGTGTGTGTGTGTGTGTGTGTGTGTGTGTGTGTGCTGCTATACCCACAGTCTGGCAGCCTGCAGAAATTAACGGTTGAAACTTCGTAGAAGGTAAGGTAAGCTATCAAAGAGAGCTAAGCCAGTATGACAATGTAGCACTTGGAAGGAATATGAGGACAAGGAGTTGGGGTACGAGGCCGGAGTGAAGGGCCGGTGCCCAGCCGCCTGCACCATTGGGGATCGAACGCTGACGCTCCAAGAAACAAGGTGGTTGCTCTACCGAGCACGGTGATAAATAATAATATATATGTGTATTATATATATATATATATATATATATATATATATATATATATATATATTATATATATATATATATAACCGAAAACTCCTCACCTCTGAAGGATTCAACCCAGGATTCGGTTGCATATTGGCTTGGGGACCATTCAAGCTTGTTCGCATCTGTGTTGCTCACGTGGCCCCAACATGCGAGGTGATTCGATGAAATATCTATCCCCAAAATTGACCACCGAGTGGTGTCGAGGATTGGGTAAAGGGTCTGACGACTTCCAATTCTTTTGAAGAGTCAGTGTGGTGTAGCGGGTTAAGTACTAGATACCCTAGTACGGCCACTGTACCCTTACACCCGAGTGCTTGTGGGTCATTCGTCAAACCTGGACTGGCTTCACTAGGGGCCTCCAAACTTCTGTGATTTTAGTAGAAATCAGTTTGTATGACATTACAAGTCACGGTGGTCTAGTGGTAGAGTATGCGGCTTGGCACTGCCAAGGTCGTAGGTTCGCGCCCACCTCATAGCCCTAGTGGATTTTCTCATTGATATATATATCACTTTAATGTGATTTCTGCGTGTTTTTAATAATAAGAGAGGTTAAGTCACATATCTTTATTATGTATCCTGGTGATCAAGGGATCACTGGAAGATCTGCGCTCTTCATCACTAACTCCTTTGAGCTATTGCCCTCAAACTTTCAAATTCGATTTTAGAAGACTGTCCCTGGAAGTTACCTGGGCTGCCTTAGGGGCAAGATCATCCCTTGGACTTTAGTATATTGCCTCCAAACTTTCTTACTGGACTCTGGCCTCGGACGGAAAACTTTGTGACCTGTCATGGCAGTATTGCCAGCGTGCGGCTCCAGGCGTCGCCTCTAATGTGCCAGCACTTCACTACGTATTGTTGGTTTGTGACCCACTTTTACTTTCTGGAGCATTAGAGTCAGTGTAAAATTTAGTGATCCATGCAGGAGCAGCAGTTGCGGCAACATCAAAGGCGGCATCAACGGCAGCGGCAGCGGCGGCAGCAGCAGCGGCGGCAGCAGCGGCGGCGGCAGCAGCGGCGGCAGCAGCGGCGGCGGCGGCAGCAGCAGCAGCGTCAGCAGAGGGTGTTGGTCTCACAATGAGTTGTCAATAAACTTTGTCAACGCCACACCACAGTATGAATGTCCTCACTCCCCTACTTTTTCTCACCCTCCAATTACTCTCTCTCTCTCCCTCCGCTACTCTCCTCCGCTTCTCATACCTCCCTTTCTCTCCCTACGCTTCTCTTCCCGCTTCTCACCCCCTCCCTGCTACCTTACGGGTCCTCGACACCGTGGATGTTTGCAGTTACTTGTGTGGGGTGAGAACACGAGCCTGCATTTGTAGACAACCTCTCGTGTAGGCGGGTTTGAAGTGTGTGAATCCTGATTTCGAGTGACGCCCGTGACAGTGGGTGATCCGAGTGGCATCCAAAAGGGTGCCACGTAAACCTCCCGTGTTCTTAGCTGTGAGCCCAACCCATTATGTGCCACTGAAGCAGCGGGCGTCACCTAGCTGGGAGCACAAGCGGCGGGCGTCACCTAGCTGGGAGCACAAGCGTCGGGCGTCACCTAGCAGACAGCACAAGCGGCGGGCGCCACCTAGCAGACAGCACAAGCGGCGGGCGCCACCTAGCAGACAGCACAAGCGGCGGGCGCCACCTAGCAGACAGCACAAGCGGCGGCGCCACCTAGCTGGAGCATAAGCGTTGGGCGTCACCTAGCTGGAGCACAAGCGGCGGGCGTCACCTAGCTGGAGCACAAGCGGCGGGCGTCACCTAGCTGGAGCACAAGCGTTGGGCGTCACCTAGCTGGGAGCACAAGCGTTGGGCGTCACCTAGCTGGGAGCACAAGCGTTGGGCGTCACCTAGCTGGGAGCACAAGCGTGGGCGTCACCTAGCTGGGAGCACAAGCGTTGGGCGTCACCTAGCTGGAGCACAAGCGGCGGGCGTCACCTAGCAGACAGCACACGCGGCGGGCGTCACCTAGCTGGGAACGACCCTCGCAAGGCTTCCCGAATAGCATTTGTATTCATGGAAGCTCAAAATAAACGGCAAGCTTAATGTGTTTCTGAAATATATGACCTGTGACCTTGCAGAAGGTCGGCCATATGACCTCTTGAGATTGCAGAAGGGTCCCTCCTAATAGGGTAAGATGGTGGGCACAGTGAACAAGCTGTGTATGACGACGGGATCTCATTTGGGGCGACGAGGCACCAAAATAATGGGGCCCTGTATCCGGACGGGCTCACAGTGTCTGGATGGTGCCGCATCCGGACGAAGGGTTCATGTACATTATTGCACTTGGATCAGTTTATCTTCAATAAATCTATGACACTATAGTGAAGAATAACAGATGCAACGCTATGTCGACTGTTTTGTTTTTTTGTTGGGGGGGGGGAATAAAAAATTTAGGTATCCGCTAATGATTGTGAAACAACAGTGAAAGCAGATTGATTGATAAAGATTAAGCCACCCAAAAGGTGGGGCACGGACATGAATAGCCCGTAGAGTGAAATAAAACCATGGAAGAAAGATAGGTGGAACAGTAGAACGGCTGGAAGTGAATGAGAACCGTGTAACATTTACTATCTACGTTTCTCATATAATTGTAACAAAATATGCAATGTGAAAGTGGAGGGAAAATTTGACTAATGGTTGAGATTGTAAATGATGAGACTTGTAATATGGGAGAATGGCACCAAGCTGGGAAAGAGAGTGAAGACTGAATGATGAAGGCGGGGGGGGGGGTTGGATGGGTAGGGGGGAGGAGTCGTACGCTTGATGACTCTGGAAGAGGGAAGGGGAAAGTTAAGAGGCACGGAAGTCAAGACAGAAAATAAAGAGTGTAAGATGTAGGAGGCAAGAACAGAAAACTAAGGGAAGGGAAGAGGAGGTAAGCTTCAGAAGACTGGAGGCAGGAGATTAGAGGCTTGGGTTGGAAAGTGAGGACTAGGAACAAATCCACAAGGGCCATGATGAGGGTTCGAACCTAAATTTGTGTCTCGTAGAGACTGCAGGTTCCGTGTGAGGCAGATGAACTACCGGTTGCAATTTTTTCCGTGTCGTGGCACAGTCAATTAAGGCGCGTCTGGGATCCTCTCGGACGTAGGTTCGAACCCTCATCACGGGCCTTGTGGATTTGTTCATTTAATGCATCACGCTATTGTGATTTCTGTGTGTAATGAGGACTTGGAGACACGGAGGAAAGGTGAGGGGAAGGGGGCGAACAATGGTAACAGTCCGTTCCCTCGAGCGTTCCCAACGTCAAGAAACAGTCGTACTAAAGTGCATTATCTTTAGCTACCAGAGGAACCACCAATTCCATAAAAATTTGTTCACTACGAATTGCAATGTATAATTGTCTTGTAAAACTTTTATATAATTTAATTTATATTGTATTTTCTTAAATAAAGATAAAAAAAAATACTTTACCGAAGGACAAAAACTGTAGTACTAGAACATGGAAGCGGCTCGTGAAATTGACAACGTCCACTTTTCTATTCGTGGTTCCTCTGGTAGCTAAAGATAATGCACGACGGTAACATGGTCTTTAAACCAGCTCAACTAATTCGAGGTAATTGTATATCCTAACCTACCATTGATAGGGTCCAAATTATCTTCCTGGCAGTTTGTTGTGTCCCACGGCTGGCTGGTTCTTTGGTAGGGTCTCTATTTCTTGTTTGGCTTTTGGAAAGGTCTCCATGATTGACTGGACTTGTGATATAGTTCCTGTCGCTATCTGAATATTTATGGTTCCAATGGCTGGATTAACCTTTGTTATCGCCCTAGTCACTGCCTCGGACCTTAAGGTTTTGATCACTTGTTAGTGTTTGTTAATATTCCAAACACTAGTTGGGCCATTGGGACAAAGCCAAGGACGTCTTTGGAACAAGTCATCCAAATGGAAAGAGCCCCACACAGTTGGGCTCTGAACTAGACCCTGCCAACCATTGTGCCTCACCTTTGATCTGTGGAGGCGGGTTGTACGCATCGCTCTATCACTCTCAACAAACACTAGATAATATATTGGGCGACCATATCCTTTGAGGAAGAGGAGGAGGAAGAGGACGACGACGAGGAAGAGGTGGAGGAGGAGGAGGGGATGGGAATAAAGAGGTGGTCATGGATAGTCCCTGGCCAAGGAATTATTGCAAGGCCCTTGCAGACCTTCACCGTTCGTTTATGACCGCTGCCTCTTGCCAAGATCCGGGGCCTGTCAAATATTCTTCTGCATTTCTCTTCAAAATATATTTCCTCGCCAACCATCTTCTGGACGGAAGCTCCTATTCGGAAGACATTAAAAGTTTGGAAAAAATTTGATTATCTTGAAGAGACAAGTGCATCTGCTGGAAGTTGCTGAGATAGACTCACTGCAGGCTATCTCTAAACTGAGCTGCCTTTTTCCAGCAGACCGGGCTGTCTTCTTTCAGCAGACCGGGCTGCCTTTCAGCAGACCGGGCTGTCTTCTTTCAGCAGACCGGGCTTCCTTCTTCCAGCAGACCGGGCTGCTTTCTTTCTGCAGACCGGGCTGACTTCTTTCAGCAGACCGGGCTGCCTTCTTCCAGCAGACCGGGCTGTCTTCTTCCAGCAGACCGGGCTGCCTTCTTCCAGCAGACCGGGCTGCCTTCTTCCAGCAGACGGGCTGCCTTCCAGCAGACCGGGCTGCCTTTCAGCAGACCGGGCTGTCTTCTTTCAGCAGACCGGGCTGCCTTCTTCCAGCAGACCGGGCTGCCTTCTTCCAGCAGACCGGGCTGCCTTCCTCCTCGCCCACTCTCAGTACTGCTAACGCTAACTTTCTTCAGTGTTGACCAAGCCACCACCTCAGACACCATCACCACACTCGATCACTAGACTCATCCCGATAGATGTGGTCACTTTCTCTTGCTACATATAACTCTTTATATCGTTCCAGGGGGGGGGCCGCGTACATGGTGCCAGGGGGCACTATATATTAAAGAGTGACGTTGGTTCGACGTTGAATCAACGTTGATGACGTTGAATCAACAGTGATGACGTTGAATCAGCAGTGATGACGTTGGGTCGACGTTAATGACGTTTGTTCGGCGTTGAATCAACAGTGTTGGCGTTGGTTCGACGTTGAATCAACATTGATTACGTGGTTCAACATTGATGACTGTGGTTCGACATTGAATCAACGTTGATGACGTTGGTTCGACGTTAAATCAACGTTGGTTCGACGTTGAATCAACGTTGATGACGTTGGTTCGACGTTAAATCAACGTTGGTTCGACGTTGAATCAACGTTGCTGTTGGATACCGTGCCCAATGGGGTCCTGTTTTACACGCCTCGTCGACTATATCTGCAGAATGAAGCCACAAGCACACAATATATCTACGAGGAAATATTGAAGCATTACAATGAGATCGAACACCCAGTCGTTTCCCCGGCACACCCATGGTCCGGTCGGTAGTGCGTGTGCCTCAGGCGTCCAGGGATGAGGGTTCGATCTTACTGTTCAGCCTCGATATATATAAAACATGTGAAAGGTGATCCGCCTCTTATCCTGTCCGGTGGGGTAGAGTTGTTAATGGGGAAAGGTGATCATGAAGTAGCCAGGGTAGTTAAAAGTAGTCACACAGTAGCCAGTTATCCTGACGGTGGTGGTGGGGTAGTTAACGGAGAAGATCACGCAATAACCAGTCATCATTACGTGGTAATGCCAAGATATGATGTTTACCTGACCACTAAGACCTCCCTCACCTCCCATTCCCACTCAACAGCCGGCCACACACCCACACCCTTAAAATGCCTCCCTACTTAAGCACCCGCCCACGCATCGAAACCCCCTCCTTGGAGGGAGGATTGTACGCCTCAGTGAACCGGTGAAACTTCAAAGACCTTACTGTCGCCTTCGGAAAGCTAACCTCCAAATCCCTCCCGCCAGAGTCCTTCCTCTTGGCAGGAAAAAATAGATAAGACCTGACGCAGGTGGAGACCACCGCTACAATATTATTGTTTGGAAACTGCAATACCTGTCCCATCGCTAGCCAATCACTTGAGCCGATTGGATGTTGGTTTTTTTAGCGGTTGGATAGTGGTGAATGATACGTTTTTATTTTTTATCTCGGTTCTCTCGGGACGACTCTGGCGAGGAAAACGAGTTAGGAGTTGATGAGAGCAGAAGTTGGTTCGCTGATGTAATTATTGATGACTCGACTACTGGGTGTTGCTGAGTAGAAGAGGCTGGCGGGGTGACTTTAAGGTTGGGTGAGCCAGCAATGTTTGTTGGCTGTGGTGCAAGTTTTTTTGTCTAGCACATGCAGCTAGTGCCTGCCTGTGGCACTGTAGGCTGTGTGTGGGTGCTTACTTAACAGTGACTAAGGGGATCGTGAGTTTTAGCTCAGTATTTCCTCGATATACCTCGTGTGTGTCTGTGTGTTTTTCAACTTTTCTGATGTGCGAGTTTTTTTTATTGTCGTCGTGGCTTCCACGACGACAAAATATATCCAAGAGCAACGCTAATTCAACGCTGAATCAACGTCATCGATATTGAGTCAGCGTCAAACCAACGCTCCTCTTGAATATTGTGCACTCTGGACAGTTATTTTTTCCGACGTAACTAAGAACGGCGACAAGAGTAGGGCAGGAAGGGAGAAGGTAGGCAGAGATTTCACAACAAGATGTCCGAGGGAGGAGGACAAGTTTTGGACAAGGTGTCTTGAGGAAGGAGGGATGTCCCAGATGTTTGGGACTTGCAGATGTTGTGGGTGACTGCATTAAGCCTAACTCTCACTTTATATGCATGACGTCTGACCCTGCTGCATGTGTTGGGAGATTTATATGCAAGGGCGGAGCCTCTAGTTTTGTCTCACTTAAAACTGTTTTTCTGCTGTTTCCAAGACCCGGCAACTTTTGAGCACAATTTTGGATCATGGTGGCAAACCAGGAGTTAATGGAAGGCCTTGAATTGTTAGCGGAATGTCGAGAAAGTATTTAGCCACAAATATTTTTTTTAGACATCAAAAATTATTTAGACATAAAAAATGATTAGAGCCATGCAAAAGATAATATACATTGACCATAACGTAGCAGCTGCAACATCAGGATCTGCAGGGATGGCGCAAGAATTCAACCAATTGTAAATCCACTTTGATGGCAAAGAATAGAAAAGAAGAAGTGCACTTACACACATCAGGCATGGATTCCCATGTGCATGAGAAATAGGCTTTAAAAAGTTCCAAATGAAGAGAAGAAATGTCAACATTGTGGAGAAATCCAAAACAGACCACTGGACTATTATCAAACACAATGCAGAGTTACAAACCAAATAAGATTATCATTGAGATTAACAACGAAAAGTTGTTAATTGATAGCATTGGCTACTGACCTGACAAAAGGCGAAATGGACCATGAATCCAGCCCAGCATATGAATCCTAAACACTCGTCCGCCACGTATGTAAGACAAAGTAATGGACCTTAGTGGGGCAGCCAGAGGTTCGCGATCCGCACAGGAATATCCATACAAAAAATAAATAAAAGGCGGTCAGTTCACAAATACAGACAGTAAAGCACCACACGCTACGATTTTCTGTTAAATTGGACAGATATATTTACGATCGAACATAATTTTTCGATGTGTTTAAAATATATAAAAAGCTGTTGCATTATTTGCTCAGCTTATTTGTATTTAAATGAACACGAACTGGTTAGATTTTACGTTTTGTTATAATATTTATCAGATTCTCGTTTTTACTTTTTAAAATTAATTTTAAAATTTAATCAGCGTAGCCTAAGGAAATTGCATGGGATGTTCTGATTATCCTTTTATTCTGTTTGTGGCTTAACAGTCAGCGTTGTTATGTCTTATTTGTGAGATGTTGTTAATTTTGTAACGGATGTAATATATTTGTTTTATTCCTGTATTATCTAAAGCAGCCGATGAGATATTCGTTATGACTAGACTAGTGTTTTGTAATGACTAGGATACTGTTTGTAATGACTAGGCTACTGTTTGTGTAATGACTAGACTACTGTTTGTGAATGACTAGGCTACTGTTTGTGTAATGACTAGAGTAGTGTTTGTGTAATGAACTAGGCTACTGTTTGTGTAATGACTAGTGTTTGTGTAATGACTAGGCTACTGTTTGTGTAATGACTAGGCTACTGTTTGTGTAAGATAGGCTACTGTTGTGTAATGACTAGGCTACTGTTTGTGTGAATGTCAGTACTCTTCACCCAACCTGTGCTGGCACTGATGGCTTGGCTGTCATCCACCATCCATATAGTGTCAGTTCCCTTCCCCAGTCTGTGCTGGCGGGGAAATTAGGAAATTATTCAAATCCACCATACAACATAACCATGGGAAACAAAAAATTCCCCAGTAAAAGGTCATATGGCGCAATATACGGTTATCTCTAAATTTATTCATATATATTAATATATATATATATATATATATATATATATATATATATATATAATATATATATATATATATATATATATACACCAAGCCGGGAAGGCTGTGGTAGAACTGTCTGAAAGCCTTAGCCGAAAGATTATTTCCCTCAAGTTATGCGATAGCTCTCTAATATAGAACATCCCAGTTTTAACTACGTCGTCCATCACCAAGAGTTTGTGGGGTTGTTGAACAATTTATTATGTAAGAAGAAAGATTACTCATTATTTGTAATCAGAAAGAGACTGGTTGTGGAAGTTGACGCTCAAGGGCGACACTTGAGGGCTTCAGGAAACTAGGCATCGTCAGGGTCAGTGTGTCCAAAGTACAAGTCTGAGGGTTATACTTTAGTTTCCATAACAAAAAATTATCTGAAAAATCTTTGTTGAAGTGTCCATATAAAAGGATTATATGAGGTCAAACAGCATCTCATTAACGCCATATTTGTGGGTCGAATGAAAAATTAATTTACGTTTTTACACGGGCAGGAGCGGTACGTTTGTTTACACGCGCAGGAGCGGTACGTTTGTTTTACACGCGCAGGAGCGGTACGTTTGTTTTTACGCGCGCAGGAGTGGACGTTTGTTTTTACGCGCGCAGGAGTGGTACGTTGCGGGGTGGAGAGGTTAAGGGTCTGTGTGGGGAAGGGCAGTGTGGCGTGCAATGTAAGACTTAA
>WNGS01083518.1:17938-28123 GCA_020271785.1 Procambarus virginalis
ATCCAATCACTTAGTTATGCGGGGATTGAAGGATGGCTGCAAGAAGCGAGACCGCCGCTCTACCGTCCAGTCCAAGTGGTTTCGGAAGTGGATGCGTAAATGATTGGTGAATCATGGTCCAGGTTTTTTTAAAAAATGTTTTACTTCGCAATCCGCCTGTCCCTCGATTCTAACGATTAGAGCAGATATAGAAACAGTAGCCTCCATACTCCTTATTTTGTTCGACAAAAGCATCGTTCATCTGCTCCAAACGTTCCGCTCCTGCGCTTGTAAAAACAAACGTTCCGCACCTGCGCTTGTAAAAACAAACGTTCCGCTCCTGCGCGGGTAAAAATAAAACGTTCCGCTCCTGCGTGTGTAAAAATAAACGTACCGCTCCTGCGCGTGTAAAAATAAACGTACCGCTCCTGCGCGTGTAAAAATAAACGTTCCGCTCCTGCGCGTGTAAAAATAAACGTACCGCTCCTGCGCGTGTAAAAATAAACGTACCACTCCTGCGCGTGTAAAAATAAACGTACCACTCCTGTGCGTGTAAAAACAAAACTTCCGCTCCTGCGCGTGTAAAAAAACAAACGTTCCGCTCATGTGCGTGTAAAAAAAACGTTCCGCTCCTGCCGGTTAAAAATGTAAATAATTTTCATTCGACCACAAAATATGGCATTAATGAGATGCTGTTTGACCTCATATAACCTTTTATATGGACACTTCAACAAAGATTTTTCAGATAATTTTGTTGATGGAAACTAAAGTCATATAACCTCAGACTTGTACTTTGGACACTGACCCTGACGATGCCTAGAGTTTCCTGAAGCCCTCAAGTGCGCCCTTGAGCTTCAACTTCCACAACCAGTCTCCTTTCTGATAAATAATGAGTAGATCTTTCTACATCTTCTTATCAGCGAAGAAGAAATTGTCCAACAATCCACAACACTCTTGGTGATGGATGACGTAGTTAAAGCTAGGATGTTCTATGTTAGAGAGCTATCGCATAACTTGAGGGAAATAATCTTTCGGCTAAGGCTTCATACAGTTCTGCCACTTAACTTCCCGGCTTGGTTATATAGTATATATATATATATATATATATAATATATATTATATATAATATATATATATATATATATATATATATATATATATATATTAAATATGACCGAAAAAGTAAGATTAATAATTCTAACACGAATTTTTCTCTATTTCCTTATGTTTCTTTTTATGGTGACGGTAAATGAAAAATCAATTCTCCAAAATTCATTTTTTTTCTAGTCTAGACTAGAAATAATATATATATATATATATATATATATATATATTATAATATATATATATATGAATAAAATTTAGAGATAACTGTATATTGCGGCCGTATGACCTTTTACTGGGGAATTTTTATGTTTCCCATGCTTATGTTGTATGGTGGAATTTGAATAATTTCCCGTCAGCACAGACTGGGTGAAGGGAACTGACACTATGGATGGTGGATGACAGCCAGCCATCAGTGTCAGCACAGGCTGGGTGAAGAGTACTGACATTACACAAACAGTAGCCTAGTGTCATACAACACTAGTCTAGTCATTACATAAACAGTAGCCTAGTCATTACACAACACTAGTCTAGTCCTTACATAAACAGTAGCCTAGTCATACATAAACAGTAGCCTAGTCTTTACACAAACACTAGTCTAGTCATTACATAAACAGTACCTAGTCATTACACAAACAGTACCCTAGTCATTACACAAACAGTAGCCTAGTCATTACACAAACAGTAGCCTAGTCATTACACAAACACTAGTCTAGTCATAACGAATAGCTCATCGGCTGCTTAGATAATACAGGAATAAAACAAATATATTACATCCGTTACAAAATAACAACATCTCACAAATAAGACATACCAACGCTGACTGTTAAGCCACAAACAGAATAAAAGGATAATCAGAAATCCCATGCAATTTCCTTAGGCTACGCTGATTAAATTTTAAAATTAATTTTAAAAAGTAAAACGAGAATCTGATAATATTATAACAAAAACGTAAAATCTAACCAGTTCGTGTTCATTTAAATACAAATAAGCTGAACAAATAATGCAACAGCTTTTTATATATTTTAAACACATCGAAAAATTATGTTCGATCGTAAATATATCGTCCAATTTAACAGAAAATCGTAGCGTGTGGTGCTTACTGTCTGTATTTGTGAACTGACCGCCTTTTATTTATTTTTTGTATGGATATTCCTGTGCGGATCGTGAACCTCTGGCTGCCCCACTAAGGTCCATTACTTTGTCTTACATACGTGGCGGACGAGTGTTTAGGATTCATATGCTGGGCTGGATTCATGGTCCATTTCGCGTTTTATCAGGTCAGTAGCCAATGCTATCAATTAACAACGTTTTCGTTGTTAAATCTCAATGATAATCTTATTTGGTTTGTAACTCTGCATTGTGTTTGATAATAGTCCAGTGGTCTGTTTTGGATTTCTCCACAATGTTGACATTTCTTCTCTTCATTTGGAACCTTTTTAAAGCCTATTTCTCATGCACATGGAATCCATGCCTGATGTGTGTAAGTGCACTTCTTCTTTTCTATCTTTGCCATCAAAGTGGATTTACAATTGGTTGAATTCTTGCGCCATCCCTGCAGATCCTGATGTTGCAGCTGCTACGTTATGGTCAATGTATATTATCTTTTGCATGGCTCTAATCATTTTTTATGTCTAAAATAATTTTGATGTCTAAAAAAAAATATTTGTCGCTAAATACTTTCTCGACATTCCGCATGCAATTCAAGGCCTTCCATTAACTCTTGGTTTGCCACCAATGATCCAAATTGTGCTCAAATTTGCCGGGTCTTGGAAACAGCAGAAAACAGTTTTAAGTGAGACAAAACTAAGGCTCCGCCCTTGCATATAAAATCTCCCAACACATGCAGCAGGGTCAGACGTCATGCATATAAAGTGAGAGTTAGGCTTAATGCAGTCACCCACAACATCTGCAAGTCCCAACATCTGGGACATCCCCCTTCTCAAGACACCTTGTCCAAAACTTGTCCTCCTCCCTCGGACATCTTGTTGTGAAATCTCTGCCTACCTTCTCCCTTCCTGCCCCTACTCTTGTCGCCGTTCTTAGTTACGTCGGAAAAAATAACTGTCCAGAGTGCACAATATTCAAGAGGAGCGTTGGTTTGACGCTGACTCAATATCGATGCGTTGATTCAGCATTGAATTAGCGTTGCTCTTGGATATGTTTTGTCGTCGTGGAAGCCACGACGACAATAAAAACTCGCACATCAGAAAAGTTGAAAAACACACAGATACACACACACACGAGTATATCGAGGAAATACTGAGCTAAAACTCATGATCTCCTTAGTCACTGTTAAGTAAGCACCCACACACGCCTACAGTGCCACATGCAGGCACTAGCTGCAAGTGCTAGACAAAAAAACTTGCACCACAGCCAACAAACATTGCTGCCTCACCCAACCTTAAAGTCACCCCGCCAGCCTCTTCTACTCAGCAACACCCAGTAGTCGAGTCATCAATAATTACATCAGCGAACCAACTTCTGCTCTCATCAACTCCTAACTCGTTTTCCTCACCAGAGTCGTCCCGAGAGAACCGAGATAAAAATAAAAACGTATCATTCACCACTATCCAACCGCTAAAAAAACCAACATCCAATCGGCTCAAGTGATTGGCTAGCGATGGGACAGGTATTGCAGTTTCCAAACAATAATATTGTAGCGGTGGTCTCCACCTGCGTCAGGTCTTATCTATTTTTTCCTGCCAAGAGGAAGGACTCTGGCGGGAGGGATTTGGAGGTTAGCTTTCCGAAAGCGACAGTAAGGTCTTTGAAGTTTCACCGGTTCATTGAGGCGTACAATCCTCCCTCCAAGGAGGGGTTCGATGCGTGGGCGGCTGCTTAAGTAGGGAGGCATTTTAAGGGGTGGGTGTGTGGCCGGCTGTTGAGTGGGAATGGGAGGTGAGGGAGGTCTTAGTGGTCAGGTAAACATCATATCTTGGCATTACCACGTAATGATGACTGGTTATTGCGTGATCTTCTCCGTTAACTACCCCACCACCACCGTCAGGATAACTGGCTACTGTGTGACTACTTTTAACTACCCTGGCTACTTCATGATCACCTTTCCCCATTAACAACTCTACCCCACCGGACAGGATAAGAGGCGGATCGCCTTTCACATGTTTTATATATATCGAGGCTGAACAGTAAGATCGAACCCTCATCCCTGGACGCCTGAGGCACACGCACTACCGACCGGACCATGGGTGTGCCGGGGAAACGACTGGGTGTTCGATCCCATTGTAATGCTTCAATATTTCCTCGTAGATATATTGTGTGCTTGTGGTTTCGTTCTGCAGACATACTCGACGAGGCGTGTAAAACAGGACCCCATTGGGCACAGTATCCAACAGCAACGTTGATTCAACGTGATTTAACGTCGAACCAACGTCATCAACGTTGATTCAATGTCGAACCACAGTCATCAATGTTGAACCACGTATCAATGTTGATTCAACGTCGAACCAACGCCATCAACATCGACCCAACGTCATGAACATCGAACCAACGTCATCACTGTTGATTCAACGTCGACCAACGTCACTCTTTAATATATAGTGCCCCCTGGCACCATGCACGCGGCCCCCCCCCTGGAACGATATAAGAGTTATATGTAGCAAGAGAAAGTGGCCACATCTATTGGGATCAGTCTAGTGATCGACTGTGGTGATGGTGTCTGA
Organism: Procambarus virginalis; assembly: GCA_020271785.1. Classification (NCBI taxonomy): domain Eukaryota; kingdom Metazoa; phylum Arthropoda; class Malacostraca; order Decapoda; family Cambaridae; genus Procambarus; species Procambarus virginalis. The sequence continues at coordinate 22,705 of WNGS01083518.1, forward strand.
GGTGTGGCTTGGTCAACACTGAAGAAAGTTAGCGTTAGCAGTACTGAGAGTGGGCGAGGAGGAAGGCAGCTCGGTCTGCTGGAAGAAGGCAGCCCGGTCTGCTGGAAGAAGGAAGCCCGGTCTGCTGAAGAAGACAGCCCGGTCTGCTGAAAGGCAGCCCGGTCTGCTGAAGAAGTCAGCCCGGTCTGCTGAAAGAAGTCAGCCCGGTCTGCAGAAAGAAGGCAGCCCGGTCTGCTGGAAGAAGGAAGCCCGGTCTGCTGAAAGAAGACAGCCCGGTCTGCTGAAAGGCAGCCCGGTCTGCTGAAAGAAGACAGCCCGGTCTGCTGGAAAAAGGCAGCTCAGTTTAGAGATAGCCTGCAGTGAGTCCATCTCAGCAACTTCCAGCAGATGCACTTGTCTCTTCAAGATAATCAATTTTTTCCAAACTTTTAATGTCTTCCGAATAGGAGCTTCCGTCCAGAAGATGGTTGGCGAGGAAATATATTTTGAAGAGAAATGCAGAAGAATATTTGACAGGCCCCGGATCTTGGCAAGAGGCAGCGGTCATAAACGAACGGTGAAGGTCTGCAAGGGCCTTGCAATAATTCCTTGGCCGGGGACTATCCATGTCCCCCTCTTTATTCCCATCCCCTCCTCCTCTTCCACCTCTTCCTCGTCGTCGTCCTCTTCCTCCTCCTCTTCCTCAAAGGATATGGTCGCCCAATATATTATCTAGTGTTTGTTGAGAGTGATAGAGCGATGCGTACAACCCGCCTCCACAGATCAAAGGTGAGGCACAATGGTTGGCAGGGTCTAGTTCAGAGCCCAACTGTGTGGGGCTCTTTCCATTTGGATGACTTGTTCCAAAGACGTCCTTGGCTTTGTCCCAATGGCCCAACTAGTGTTTGGAATATTAACAAACACTAACAAGTGATCAAAACCTTAAGGTCCGAGGCAGTGACTAGGGCGATAACAAAGGCTAATCCAGCCATTGGAACCATAAATATTCAGATAGCGACAGGAACTATATCACAAGTCCAGTCAATCATGGAGACCTTTCCAAAAGCCAAACAGAAATAGAGACCCTACCAAAGAAGCAGCCAGCCGTGGGACACAACAAACTGCCAGGAAGATAATTTGGACCCTATCAATGGTAGGTTAGGATATACAATTACCTCGAATTAGTTGAGCTGGTTTAAAGACCATGTTACCGTCGTGCATTATCTTTAGCTACCAGAGGAACCACGAATAGAAAAGTGGACGTTGTCAATTTCACGAGCCGCTTCCATGTTCTAGTACTACAGTTTTTGTCCTTCGGTAAAGTATTTTTTTTTATCTTTATTTAAGAAAATACAATATAAATTAAATTATATAAAAGTTTTACAAGACAATTATACATTGCAATTCGTAGTGAACAAATTTTTATGGAATTGGTGGTTCCTCTGGTAGCTAAAGATAATGCACTTTAGTACGACTGTTTCTTGACGTTGGGAACGCTCGAGGGAACGGACTGTTACCATTGTTCGCCCCCTTCCCCTCACCTTTCCTCCGTGTCTCCGAGTCCTCATTACACACAGAAATCACAATAGCGTGATGCATTAATGAACAAATCCACAAGGCCCGTGATGAGGGTTCGAACCTACGTCCGAGAGGATCCCAGACGCGCCTTAATCGACTGTGCCACGACACGGAAAAAATTGCAACCGGTAGTTCATCTGCCTCACACGGAACCTGCAGTCTCTACGAGACACAAATTTAGGTCGAACCCTCATCATGGCCCTTGTGGATTTGTTCCTAGTCCTCACTTTCCAACCCAAGCCTCTAATCTCCTGCCTCCAGTCTTCTGAAGCTTACCTCCTCTTCCCTTCCCTTAGTTTTCTGTTCTTGCCTCCTACATCTTACACTCTTTATTTTCTGTCTTGACTTCCGTGCCTCTTAACTTTCCCCTTCCCTCTTCCAGAGTCATCAAGCGTACGACTCCTCCCCCCTACCCCATCCAACCCCCCCCCCCCCCGCCTTCATCATTCAGTCTTCACTCTCTTTCCCAGCTTGGTGCCATTCTCCATATTACAAGTCTCATCATTTACAATCTCAACCATTAGTCAATTTTCCCTCCACTTTCACATTGCATATTTTTTACAATTATATGACAAACGTAGATAGTAAATGTTACACGGTTCTCATTCACTTCCAGCCGTTCTACTGTTCCACCTATCTTTCTTCCATGGTTTTATTTCACTCTACGGGCTATTCATGTCCGTGCCCACCTTTTGGGTGGCTTAATCTTTATCAATCAATCTGCTTTCACTGTTGTTTCACAATCATAGCGATACCTAAATTTTTTATTCCCCCCCCCCAACAAAAAAACAAAACAGTCGACATAGCGTTGCATCTGTTATTCTTCACTATAGAGTCATAGATTATTGAAGATAAACTGATCCAAGTGCAATAATGTACATGAACCCTTCGTCCGGATGCGGCACCATCCGGACACTGTAAGCCCGTCCGGATACAGGGCCCCATTATTTTGGGTGCCTCGTCGCCCCAAAATGAGATCCCGTCGTCATACACAGCTTGTTCACTGTGCCCACCATCTTACCCTATTAGGAGAGACCCTTCTGCAATCTCAAGAGGTCATATGGCCGACCTTCTGCAAGGTCACAGGTCATATATTTCAGAAACACATTAAGCTTGCCGTTTATTTTGAGCTTCCATGAATACAAATGCTATTCGGAAGCCTTGCGAGGGTCGTTCCCAGCTAGGTGACGCCCGCCGCGTGTGCTGTCTGCTAGGTGACGCCCGCCGCTTGTGTGTCTGCTAGGTGACGCCCGCCGCTTGTGTTGTCTGCTAGGTGACGCCCGCCGCTTGTGCTGCCTGCTTGGTGACGGCTGCCACTTATGCTCCCAGCTAGGTGACGCCCGCCGCTTGTGCTGTCTGCTAGGTGACGGCCGCCACTTATGCTCCCAGCTAGGTGACGCCCGCCGCTTGTGCTGTCTGATAGATGACGCCCGCCGCTTGTGCTGTCTGCTAGGTGACGCCCGCCGCTTGTGCTGTCTGCTAGGTGACGCCCGCCGCTTGTGCTGTCTGCTAGGTGACGCCCGCCGCGTGTGCTGTCTGCTAGGTGACGGCCGCCACTTATGCTCCCAGCTAGGTGACGCCCGCCGCTTATGCTCCCAGCTAGGTGACGCCCGCCGCTTGTGCTCCAGCTAGGTGACGCCCTCCGCTTATGCTCCCAGCTAGGTGACGCCCGCCGCTTGTGCTTCCAGCTAGGTGACGCCCGCCGCTTGTGCTTCCAGCTAGGTGACGCCCGCCGCTTGTGCTCCCAGCTAGATGACGCCCGCCGCTTGTGCTCCCAGCTAGGTGACGCCCGACGCTTGTGCTCCTGCTAGTAACGCCCAACGCTTGTGCTCCCAGCTAGGTGACGCCCGCCGCTTATGCTCCCAGCTAGGTGACGCCCGCCGCTTGCTCCCAGCTAGGTGACGCCCGCCGCTTGTGCTCCCAGCTAGGTGACGCCCGCCGCTTATGCTCCCAGCTAGGTGACGCCCGCCGCTTGTGCTCCCAGCTAGGTGACGCCCGCCGCTTATGCTCCCAGCTAGGTGACGCCCGCCGCTTATGCTCCCAGCTAGGTGACGCCCGCCGCTTATGCTCCCAGCTAGGTGACGCCCGCCGCTTGTGCTCCCAGCTAGGTGACGCCCGCCGCTTGTGCTCCCAGCTAGGTGACGCCCGCCGCTTGTGCTCCCAGCTAGTGACGCCCGCCGCTTGTGCTCCCAGCTAGGTGACGCCCGCCGCTTATGCTCCAGCTAGGTGACGCCCGCCGCTTATGCTCCCAGCTAGGTGACGCCCGCCGCTTGTGCTCCCAGCTAGGTGACGCCCGCCGCTTGTGCTCCCAGCTAGTTGACGCCCGCCGCTTATGCTCCAGCTAGGTGACGCCCGCCGCTTATGCTCCCAGCTAGGTGACGCCCGCCGCTTGTGCTCCCAGCTAGGTGACGCCCGCCGCTTATGCTCCCAGCTAGGTGACGGCCGCTGCTTCAGTGGCACATAATGGGTTGGGCTCACAGCTAAGAACACGGCAGGTTTACGTGGCACCCTTTTGGATGCCACTCGGATCACCCACTGTCACGGGCGTCACTCGAAATCAGGATTCACACACTTCAAACCCGCCTACACGAGAGGTTGTCTACAAATGCAGGCTCGTGTTCTCACCCCACACAAGTAACTGCAAACATCCACGGTGTCGAGGACCCGGTAAGGTAGCAGGGGAGGGGGTGAGAAGCGGGAAGAGAAGCGTAGGGAGAGAAGGGAGGTATGAGAAGCGGAGGAGAGTAGCGGAGGGAGAGAGAGAGTAATTGGAGGGTGAGAAAAAGTAGGGGAGTGAGGACATTCATACTGTGGTGTGGCGTTGACAAAGTTTATTGACAACTCATTGTGAGACCAACACCCTCTGCTGACGCTGCTGCTGCTGCCGCCGCCGCTGCTGCCGCCGCTGCTGCTGCCGCCGCTGCCGCTGCCGTTGATGCCGCCTTTGATGTTGCCGCAACTGCTGCTCCTGCTGGATCACTAAATTTACACTGACTCTAATGCTCCAGAAAGTAAAAGTGGGTCACAAACCAACAATACGTAGTGAAGTGCTGGCACATTAGAGGCGACGCCTGGAGCCGCACGCTGGCAATACTGCCATGACAGGTCACAAAGTTTTCCGTCCGAGGCCAGAGTCCAGTAAGAAAGTTTGGAGGCAATATACTAAGTCCAAGGGATGATCTTGCCCCTAAGGCAGCCCAGGTAACTTCCAGGGACAGTCTTCTAAAATCGAATTTGAAAGTTTGAGGGCAATAGCTCAAAGGAGTTAGTGATGAAGAGCGCAGATCTTCCAGTGATCCCTTGATCACCAGGATACATAATAAAGATATGTGACTTAACCTCTCTTATTATTAAAAACACGCAGAAATCACATTAAAGTGATATATATCAATGAGAAATCCACTAGGGCTATGAGGTGGGCGCGAACCTACGACCTTGGCAGTGCCAAGCCGCATACTCTACCACTAGACCACCGTGACTTGTAAATGTCATCAAACTGATTTCTACTAAAATCACAGGAAGTTTGGAGGCCCTAGTGAAGCCAGTCCAGGTTTGACGAATGACCCACAAGCACTCGGGTGTAAGGGTAGAGTGGCCGTACTAGGGTATCCAGTACTTAACCCGCTACACCACACTGACTCTTCAAAAGAATTGGAAGTCGTCAGACCCTTTACCCAATCCTCGACACCACTCGGTGGTCAATTTTGGGGATAGATTTTTCATCGAATCACCTCGCATGTTGGGCCACGTGAGCAACACAGATGCGAACAAGCTTGAATGGTCCCCAAGCCAATATGCAACCGAATCCTGGTTGAATCCTTCAGAGGTGAGGAGTTTTCGGTTATATATATATATATATATA
>WNGS01083520.1:0-19436 GCA_020271785.1 Procambarus virginalis
CTGAGGCCATAGAGTGCTGACACCTGAGGCCATAGTGCTGACACATGAGGCCATAAAGTGCTGACACCTGAGGCCATAGAGTGCTGACACCTGAGGCCATAAAGTGCTGACACCTGAGGCCATACAGTGCTGACACCTGAGGCCATAGAGTGCTGACACATGAGGCCATGGAGTGCTGACACATGAGGCCATAAGTGCTGACACCTGAAGCCATAGAATGCTGACACCTGAGGCCATAGAGTGCTGACACCTGAGGCCATAGAATGCTGACACATGAGGCCATAGAGTGCTGACACCTGAGGCCATAGAGTGCTGACACATGATGCCATAGAGTGCTGACACATGAGGCCATAAAGTGCTGACACCTGAGGCCATAGAGTGCTGACACATGAGGTCATAGAGTGCTGACACATGAGGCCATAAAGTGCTGACACCTGAGGCCATAGAGTGCTGACACATGAGGCCATAAAGTGCTGACACATGAGGCCATAAAGTGCTGACACATGAGGCCATAAAGTGCTGACACATGAGGCCATAGTGCTGACACATGAGGCCATAAAGTGCTGACACATGAGGCCATAAAGTGCTGACACATGAGGCCATAAAGTGCTGACACATGAGGCCATAAAGTGCTGACACATGAGGCCATAAAGTGCAGACACATGAGGTCATAGAGTGCTGACACATGAGGCCATAAAGTGCTGACACATGAGGCCATAAAGTGCTGACACATGAGGCCATAAAGTGCTGACACATGAGGCCATAAAGTGCTGACACATGAGGCCATAAAGTGCTGACACATGAGGTCATAAAGTGCTGACACCTGAGGCCATAAAGTGCTGACACATGAGGCCATAGAGTGCTGACTCATGAGGCCATAGAGTGCTGACACATGAGGCCATAGAGTGCTGACACATGAGGCCACAAAGTGCTGACACATGAGGCCATAAAGTGCTGACACATGAGGCCATAAAGTGCTGACACATGAGGCCATAAAGTGCTAACACATGAGGCCATAAAGTGCTGACACCTGAGGCCATAGAATGCTGACACATGAGGCCATAAAGTGCTGACACATGAGGCCATAAAGTGCTGACACCTGAGGCCATAGAATGCTGACACCTGAGGCCATAGAATGCTGACAACTGAGGCCATAGAGTGCTGACACCTGAGGCCATAGAATGCTGACACATGAGGCCATAAAGTGCTGACACCTGAGGCCATAGAGTGCTGACACATGAGGCCATAAAGTGCTGACACCTGAGGCCATACAGTGCTGACACCTGAGGCCATAGTGCTGACACCTGAGGCCATAGAGTGCTGACACCTGAGGCCATAGTGCTGACACCTGAGGCCATAGTGCTGACACCTGAGGCCATAGTGCTGACACCTGAGGCCATAGTGCTGACACCTGAGGCCATAGAGTGCTGACACCTGAGGCCATAGTGCTGACACCTGAGGCCATAGAGTGCTGACACATGAGGCCATACAGTGCTGACACATGAGGCCATAAAGTGCTGACACCTGAGGCCATAGTGCTGACACCTGAGGCCATAAAGTGCTGACACATGAGGTCATAGAGTGCTGACACATGAGGCCATAAAGTACTGACACCTGAGGCCATAGAGTGCTGACACATGAGGCCATAAAGTGCTGACACATGAGGCCATAAAGTGCTGACACCTGAGGGCATAAAGTGCTAACACATGAGGCCATAAAGTGCTAACACATGAGGCCATAAAGTGCTGACACCTGAGGCCATAGAATGCTGACACATGAGGCCATAAAGTGCTGACACATGAGGTCATAGAGTGCTGACACATGAGGCCATAAAGTGCTGACACATGAGGCTATAGTGCTGACACATGAGGCCATAAAGTGCTGACACATGAGGCCATAAAGTGCTGACACATGAGGTCATAAAGTGCTGACACCTGAGGCCATAAAGTGCTGACACATGAGGCCATAGAGTGCTGACTCATGAGGCCATAGAGTGCTGACACATGAGGCCATAGAGTGCTGACACATGAGGCCACAAAGTGCTGACACATGAGGCCATAAAGTGCTGACAAATGAGGCCATAAAGTGCTGACACATGAGGCCATAAAGTGCTAACACATGAGGCCATAAAGTGCTGACACCTGAGGCCATAGAATGCTGACACATGAGGCCATAAAGTGCTGACACATGAGGCCATAAAGTGCTGACACATGAGGCCATAAAGTGCTGACACATGAGGCCATAAAGTGCTGACACATGAGGCCATAAAATGCTGACTCATGAGGCCATAGAGTGCTGACACATGAGGCCATAAAGTGCTGACACATGAGGCCATAAAGTGCTGACACATGAGGCCATAGAGTGGTGACACATGAGGCCACAGAGTGCTAACACATGAGGCCATAAAGTGCTGACACCTGAGGCTATAGAGTGCTGACACATGAGGCCATAGAGTGCTGACACATGAGTCATAAAGTGCTGACACCTGAGGCCATAGAGTGCTGACACATGAGGCCATAGAGTGCTGACACATGAGGTCATAACGTGCTGACACATGAGGTCATAGAGTGCTGACACATGAGGCCATAAAGTGCTGACACATGAGGTCATAAAGTGCTGACACGTGAGGTCATAAAGTGCTGACACCTGAGGCCATAAAGTGCTGACACATGAGGCCATAAAGTGCTGACACATGAGGCCATAGAGTGCTGACACATGAGTCATAAGTGCTGACACATGAGGTCATAGAGTGCTGACACTGAGGCCATAAGTGCTGACACATGAGGCCATAGAGTGCTGACACATGAGGTCATAAAGTGCTGACACATGAGGTCATAGAGTGCTGACACATGAGGTCATAAAGTGCTGACACATGAGGTCATAGAGTGCTGACACATGAGGCCATAAAGTGCTGACACATGAGGTCATAAAGTGCTGACACATGAGGTCATAAAGTGCTGACACCTGAGGCCATAAAGTGCTAACACCTGAGGCCAAAGAGTGGTTATATTCCCTTGTGACCAAGAGCTGTTAAATTCTATAATAATAATAATGCTTGTGTCAAACGTATTAAAAGAGACCGCTGAAGAGTCTCGACCCGTCAAGGATTTACTCAATACTCAGTAATTACGTCCTGCAGGGGAAGATTGCAGACGATTCCCAAATACTGCAACATGAGACTCGTTAAGTCCACAACAAGATAATCGGCTTTGCAGTTGCCATGGACACCGCCAGTGACCTGACTGCGTAGAGCCTGTTTAGCCTCTGATGTGGGCTTAGCTTTCTCATCGGCTATTCGAGTCAGGTCTAGCTCATAACTCGGGGATTTGGCATGGTTGCGGCTGTTAGGCTTCGGAGGCCATGTTTGGTTTTGGAGAGCAGAAAAAGCGCGGGAAACTCGGAGGCAGAAATGTTTTTGTGCCGAGTGGCGGCGATGTTTGGCGCGCTCTGCCTGCAGGTTACTGATGATATTGAAATATGTATCTATATTATGGTTCAGTATTTTATATATTCTTATTAAACCACTAATATTTACATAACTTTTGGGGATAGTATTGTATAAAATATATATTTCTAAAGATAACATATGATGAACACGCAAATGTTCACCCTCTGAACACTGTTATTGCACCGATCCTCTGAACACGTGTTATTCACGACCCGTCAGACATGTCGCTGCCTGACACGTCGTCTACCGAACACTTTTTCTACACGTCACTAATCCTTACCAGAAACCTCTCCCCACTTACTGTTATGTTGTGCATGTTCGTCTGACTAAACTATTGTGTCTAGTAGACTGTAACTGTCCTCTGGCAGTGGCATTCTTTTAGACTAATTATCTTTTATAAGTAAATTCAGTGGGCAGTTCAGGAAGGCTTGCAGTGGAATATAATGATGAATCAAATTAATGTAAAATATAATGTTTTACCTGTGATGTTTCGAGAGTTCTCCTATCCCAGGCAGCGGAGGCATGGTAGAGGACCGGGCCGCGGGGACGTTGAGCCCCGAAATCATCGCAAGGTATCCGCAAGCTATCTCCACAGCGGGGTCCGAACCCAGGTTTTTATGCACCCGAAAAAACTTATAGTGTACATAAATAAAAAAAACCATGCACAATTGTACCCGAAAATGTCAATGTTTTGTACTATTGGTGTGTGTACCCTAGTATGTGTACCCCTAGTGTGTGTACCCTATATGTGTACCCTAGTGTGTGTACCCTAGTATGGGTACCCTAGTGTGTGTACCCTAGTGTTACCCTAGTGTGTGTACCCTAGTGTGTGTACCCTAGTGTGTGTACCCTAGTGTGTGTACCCTAGTGTGTGTACCCTAGTGTGTGTGCCCTAGTGTGTGTACCCTAGTGTGCGTGTACCCTAGTATGTGTGTACCCTAGTGTGTGTGTACCCTAGTATGTGTACCCTAGTGTGTGTACCCTAGTGTGTGTACCCTAGTGTGTGGTACCCTAGTGTGTGTACCCTAGTGTGTGTACCCTAGTGTGTGTGTACCCTAGTGTGTGTACCTTAGTGTGTGTACCCTAGTGTGTGTGTACCCTAGTGTGTGTGTACCCTAGTGTGTGTACCCTAGTGTGTGTACCCTAGTGTGTGTGTACCCTAGTGTTGTACCCTAGTGTATGTACCCTAGTGTGTGTCCCTAGTGCGTGTACCCTAGTGTGTGAACCCTAGTATGTGTACCCTAGTGTGTGTACCCTAGTGTGTGTACCCTATGTGTGTGTACCCTAGTGTGTGTACCTTAGTGTGTGTACCCTAGTGTGTGTGTACCCTAGTGGTGTGTCCCTAGTGTGTGTGTACCCTAGTGTGTGTGTACCCTAGTGTGGTGTAGCTTAGTGTGTGTACCCTAGTGTGTGTGTAGCTTAGTGTGTGTACCCTAGTGTGTGTATCCTAGTGTGTGTGTACCCTAGTGTGTGTGTACCCTAGTGTGTACCCTAGTGTTGTACCCTAGTGTGGTGTGTACCCTAGTGTGTGTACCCTAGTGTGTGTACCCTACTGTGTGTACCTTAGTGTGTGTACCCTAGTGTGTGTGTACCCTAGTGTGTGTGTACCCTAGTGTGTTACCCTAGTGTGTGTGTCCCTAGTGTGGTGTAGCTTAGTGTGTGTACCCTAGTGTGTGTGTACCCTAGTGTGTGTACCCTAGTGTATGTCCCTAGTGTGTGTACCCTAGTGTGTGTACCCTAGTGTGTGTACCCTAGTGTGTGTACCCTAGTTGTGTACCCTAGTGTGTGTTCCCTAGTGTGTGTACCCTAGTGTGTGTACCCTAGTGTGTGTACCCTAGTGTGTGTACCCTAGTGGTGTAGCCTAGTGTGTGTACCCTAGTGTGTACCCTAGTGTGTGTACCCTAGTGTGTGTACCTAGTGTGTGTGTACCCTAGTGTGTGTACCCTAGTATGTGTACCCTAGTATGTGTACCCTATGTGTGTGGTACCCTAGTATGTGTACCCTAGTGTGTGTGTACCTAGTGTGTGTACCCTAGTGTGTGTCCCCTAGTGTGTGTACCCTAGTATGTGTACCCTAGTGTGTACCCTAGTGTGTGTGTACCCTAGTGTGTGTGTACCTCTGCTAGGGGCACCTCTGGGCTCGAACGCCATTGAGGTAGTCCTCGAAGAAAAGCTTAAAGACCTGAGAGGATGGAGGCGCGAATAGGGGCTTTGGAGGCTCATGACGTTGTACCTTCTTACAAGGTGCCTGGCCTTGCCCAGACTTGCCTATTTCCTCAGTTGTGCTCCCTTCTTTTGACAGCCCAAATTAACAGATACGATTCACTCCTAAAGACATAACTATGAAAGTGTTAACATCTCCCTGCAAGATGACCAGTGGGACCAACGCTCCCAGTTAGACTCGGGGGTAGTATTCGCAAGGCGACACAGTTAGCATTGCCGGCATTCTTATCCTCGACCAGTGCTACAAGTGAATTAGTGAAGGAAATACTACCAGAATACCTAAGGAACTCCATGGGATTCGTGATCCAAATTTGTGGAAGGAGCTGATCGGTGGGACACACTCGCCATTCACACACCCACCAACTTGTCCAACGACGATAAACAGGCCAATGGGATCCCCATAGTGGAGAACATCGCCAAAGCATTGCTGGACGTAGCGTCTCAGAAGGACAGAGCGCGTCTCCTAGCTGTGCAAGCCCCCCATGCTGGGGACTTCCTGTTGGCAGTCCCTAATTCCGCCTTGGGCACCCGCCTGGATCATCGGGCCCTAANGAAAAGAATTATATATACAGAAAGTGATAAACTTTTGTATTAATGTACCTCCCTATTTATTTTTCTTGTATTACTGAGTCTTACTTCTTGAAAGCCTCTACGAACTTGGGGCCGGATACCCAAGCTCTAATACCACCTGAAAAGAACCGGTTTTGCGTCCCATTAGGGCCGTAACAGACACAGGTGGAAACTTAGTGCCCAAATGAGCCACAGAAACATTAGAAAGAATTTTTTTTTCAATGCCAGCGTAGTTAACAAATGAAATGCATTGAGCAGTGATGAGTTGGAAGCAGACTCCATACACAGATTCAAATGTAGATATGATAGAGCCCGGTAGGCTCAGGAATTGTACACCAGTTGATTGACAGTTGAGAGGCGGGCAAAGAGCCAAAGCTTAACCCCGCAAGGACAACTAGGTGTGTACAAGCTTCGAGGGATGAGGTATGAAGACAGACTGAAAAACTAAACCTAACCACGGTAGAAGGAGGGGAGAGAGGGGGACATGATACAGACGTATAAAATATTTAGAGGGATTGACAAGGTAGAAACATGAAATGTTTACAATGAATATCAATAGCGAAAAGGCGCAAGGATGGAAGCTAGAGACTCGGATGTGTCGTAGAGATGTTAGAATTTTTCCTTTAGCGTAAGAGCAGTGAGTAAATGGGATGACCTAAAGGAGCAGGTTGTACAGGCAAACTCCATTCAAAACTTTAAAAGCAGCTATGATAGGGAAATGGGCCAGGAGTCATTGTATTATACAACCAACGGCTTGAATATTGGGGTAAAAGAGCTAAAGCTCGATCCCTCGATCACAAATAGGCTAGTAACACACACACACACACACACACACACACACACACACACACACACACACACACACACACACACAGGCTCTCGCAGCCGATTGGACAGCGGTCTGCAGTCGAAGTTCTAAGGGTCGGGGTTCAATTCCCGGTCGTAGGAAAACAAAATGGGCAGAGTTTCTTTTACTGGATGCCTCTGTTCACCTAGTAGTAAATAGGTACTTGGAAGCTAAACGGCTGCTACGGACTGGGATGTGTCTGAGACAGAAATACGTAGTAGATATGATACACACAAAATTGCTCGAGTCAGTACATTTGACAACCAACGGTTAGAAAAGCAGGGTCCAAGAGCTAACAGCTCGACCCTGTAGGCACAACTAGTAAATACACACATACACACATCCCCAGGATGTGTGTATATCGGAGGCGCTCTGATACGTGACCGCTACTCCACTACCACCCTCGGTGAGGGGGCTACTAAGCACATCAACAAGAAAGCAGCCAATAACCAGGACGCAATTAGCCAAGCTGTACCGCTTCAACCAGGCACCACAACACGTCAAACTGCAGCTCTACAGAATGCTCATTAGACCGCTCTTAGAATACCTGTACACCCCACGCACATTGGCTAATAATTCAAACACGCTCAAGCTACAACACGTCCAGAACAGAGCGCTGAGGTTTGTGACTAATATGTCGATCATGGACAGAATGTCCACTGACAGCTTCCATGCCAAACAAACTTCTGAACGTTCGCCTACACTTCAAACGCCTCTCCATCAAAGAGCTGCACAAAATGAAGAGAATGTACCTACCCAGCCGGGAAGACCCGTTCGTGGTCTTACGAATTACGAATTGGTCACAAATTACGAAATACATGGCTAGCCCCACAACACAAGGAGGATGTCCGTTTAACAAAGGGTACAAAGGCACATCCACACCAACGACTAGAATCCTAAGCAACTTGCCAAACGAGGAAAAATGGGAACCACCAGCCCCATTGAACACCTAAGACCCCCATCCTGAAGCCTATCTTCTGGCTCCTAAGATCCGCTTACGGAACACAAGACAGTCGCCACATTACCAAGCCCAGCTCTCCAGGAAGGTTATGCAGCAAGCCGTCCGCCCACTCCGTCACAGCACGCCGCTGGCATAACCATAACCAAGCTCCCACGGCAGCCTTACACAAAATAAGCGAGCACCGCTCAAGTCACCACAGACCATCTCATTCATCACCCCAAATACACGCTACAGCATCATCTTTCATCATCAAAAAATCCAAAGTGGTTGGGCTACTAGCCTATACAACCCCTCCCCCCCCCACCCAGAAAGAAGGGCAAGGTACAGACTACCCTGTCCCCCCCTCCTCCACCCCCCCCGCTTCCCTTTCATCCCAATCCCTTCTCAAGGTTTCCTACATCCTTACCCCATCCTTCCATCCCCGGCTTACCAGCTCTATGGTCATCGATTCCGTGGGTCCCCAGGAGGCAGAACGCAGCAGCGCTCTTAATTAACACCTAGGTTCCTATGTATTGCTAGGTAAACAGAGGCAGCAGGTGAAACTCGTGTGTTTCCGCCTCTTAGCCGGGAATCGAACCTAGGCCCGTGGACTGCGACTACCGAACGCTGTCCGATGGGCCGTTAAGCAGACCGTTCCCGCCAATAAAGGCCAAATTCTCGAAAATCCAGCCGCCGGCACCCTGTTCTCGCGGCCCGTCCTCAGGTCAGGTTCATCCCTCGCAGCGCCCCATACCAGAGACGCATTCATCAATTTTAACATATTGTCTTCTTAGGAGCCATAACATAGGAAAAGTGAAAGTTGTTCAATTTCAATCAAAATATTCTGACTAGTTGTATATGAAGGAGGCTGCAACTGGTCCATCGCAGCCTAAATAGAAAGGGAGAAAAAAATACATATTTTCAAACAAATTTCAAAACGTTCAAAAATTTACACCATACACAAGTGTCAACTGAAATTATGTCTATGACTCTCAGCTATCACAATAGTACATAGGATTTAAATAATTATTTTTATCCAATATATATTTAGTTAAGAAAAAGTTTAGATTTTTTCTTTTTTTTTTCTTCAAATTTGTTTCTCATTTTTTTATCGGGCGATTTGCATGAAACTTATACACCTGACGGAACGTAAACCTATCTCTAAGGTGCTAATTTTGGAGGAACTTGGTTGATGTCAACCTCAGCCACAGGTGGCAGAATCTTTTACTTCATTTTTTTAAGTAAATAATTTACAACATAAAGGTGACTACTCTTTCATTTATAAATCAATTTAAATGAAATTTACACCTTATATGTAGAGTTTCTGCCTCTACAATTTGCAGATTTGATTTTTTCCTGTCAATTATTTTATTTAATAAATAATTTTAAACATGATATTGTTGCATAATTAAACGGGAGATTTTGAATATTTTTTTATTAGTAAAACTAAAGATATTTTCGATAATAGTGAATCTCTAAATCCTTTATTATATGCTATTGTGATAGCTGAGTGTCATAAAAATGATTTCATTTGACATTTGTGTTTGTAGAGTAGTTATGAAAATGTTGAAAATTCGTTGGAAAAAAAAACAGATTATTTTTCTCCCTTTCTGTTTAGGTTGCGATGCTGAAACGTCGACCAGTTGGAGCCCTTTTCATATACAAATAGTCAATATATATTGATTGAAGTAGATTTTTTTTAGCGGACTATGTTATGGCGCCTTAAAAATAGATTTGTTCTCATATAAATTATTATATATATAAATTATATAAATAAAATTTATATATAAATTCATATAAATAATATACTATAAATTAGCATATTGTGCGTATCTAGACATTATTTAGGTTAGCAGGTGCCAACAAGTGCTTCCTGTTTTAGTATAGGTGTTTAGGTTCTGTTGGCGATTATTGTCATTAGTAGCGCGTGGGTGAAGATTACTGTGTTGTGGTGTGAACAAAAGTCGTCAGCGAAAGACTTGTTCCGGAAGTGTTTGGACGTTATCAGATGTGAATGGAGAATAAACAATTTTATGAGGACGGACTGAGCATTTGTAGCTTTGGGATTCGAGCAGAGGTCGCCAGGGAGGAACTTTTCGAGAAATGCTCAAACGCCATCAGTTATGAGGCGTGTGCACACCGTTTATCACTCCAGCCCGTCCTAAAAAAAAAAAAGACCAAAGTCCACTCCATGTACCCGCCAAACCCCCTGTTTATGAATGAAAAACGGTTTACACACGACTCACAACTGAAGACGTTCGAATATTTCCGGAACCAGTGCCTCCATAACGAGTTTCGTTCGAACCACAACGTTGTAAATGCTTCACCCACACACTACACATACAACAGCCCGTCCTCGCATACAAAGATCCGTTGTAAACCCTTTTTTATTCATAAATTTGCACCTCTGGTGTGGGTGTCACCCCGGTGTGGGTGACACCTCTGGTGTGGGTGTCACCCCTGGCGTGGGTGTCACCCCTGGTGTGGGTGACACCCCTGGTGTGGGTGTCACCCCTGGTGTGGGTGACACCCCTGGCGTGGGTGTCACCCCTGGCGTGGGAGACACCCCTAGCATGGGAGACACCCCTAGCATGGGAGACACCCCTAGCATGGGAGACACCCCTAGCATGGGAGACACCCCTAGCATGGGAGACACCCCTAGCATGGGAGACACCCCTAGCATGGAGACACCCCTAGCATGGGAGTCACCCCTAGCATGGGAGTCACCCCTAGCATGGGAGTCACCCCTAGCATGGGAGTCACCCCTAGCATGGGAGTCACCCCTAGCATGGGAGTCACCCCTAGCATGGGAGTCACCCCTAGCATGGGAGACACCCCTAGCATGGGAGTCACCCCTAGCATGGGAGTCACCCCTAGCATGGGAGTCACCCCTAGCATGGGAGTCACCCCTAGCATGGGAGTCACCCCTAGCATGGGAGTCACCCCTAGCATGGGAGTCACCCCTAGCATTGGAGACACACCTAGCATGGGAGTCACCCCTAGCATGGGAGTCACCCCTAGCATGGGAGTCACCCCTAGCATGGGAGACACCCCTAGCATGGGAGTCACCCCTAGCATGGGAGTCACCCCTAGCATGGGAGTCACCCCTAGCATGGGAGTCACCCCTAGCATGGGAGTCACCCCTAGCATGGGAGTCACCCCTAGCATGGGAGTCACCCCTAGCATTGGAGACACACCTAGCATGGGAGTCACCCCTAGCATGGGAGACACCCCTAGCATGGGAGTCACCCCTAGCATGGGAGTCACCCCTAGCATGGGAGTCACCCCTAGCATGGGAGACACCCCTAGCATGGGAGACACCCCTAGCATGGGAGACACCCCTAGCATGGGAGACACCCCTAGCATGGGAGACACCCCTAGCATGGGAGTCACCCCTAGCATGGAGACACACCTAGCATGGGAGTCACCCCTGGCGGGAGTTACACCTCTGCCGTGGAGGTAGACCGGCCGACGCCTAACAAGGAAGCTTCAGTATTCGCCAGCAACACCCCGCCAGTTGCAGAGACGGCGGTGAGTCTGGCACGGTGCCAGCCCGGGTGCCACAGGCACTCTCGCCACTAAGCACCGCCGGCGCTACACTGGACTCATGGGAGCACCTCGTAACTAAACACAAACACTTTTATATATATTCACAAAGTGTTGTCAGAATGCGAGGCTCCCTCAACACTGGACGAGCGACTCTTCAGATATCATCACACCGCAAATGTGATCATTGTGAAGAAATATTAATCCGGACAGTTCATGTTGTAGTGTTTGTTGTGTGGGCTGACAAAGGCAGTCCCAGGAAGACTTATTTCACAATTTCCAGAACGTTGGGATCAGCGGACACGACAACTGTGATTGTTAATTGTACCAGGGTGCCAGGCGCTAGCACGGAGAGCTTGCTCCACTGTAACATGCCAGGAGCCAGGTTCTAACACAAAGGCTCAAAGTACTTATTCCATTGTACCAGGCAAGAAGCCAGGTTCTAGCGCACAGAGAGTACCTGTTCCATTGTGTAATGCTGGGAGACAGGATCAAACACAATAGTAGACAGAACTTGTTCCTTTGTCCCAGGCTGAGATCCAGGTTCTCACACAGAGTACTTATACAGAAAGTAACAACTACAGGACAGTGTCCTCTCCCCTAGAGAAAAGTGAATGTTATTCTCTCGAGTGTACCAACTCAGATTATTTATGTAAAAACTGTCATGTCACCACTGGTCTCTAAACTATGCAGTGTTGAGCTACTCAGTAAAAAAATTGTACGGGTTTAGATAAGGCCCAATGACCTTCTTTATCATTTCGCGGGAAGGTACAGGAACAGATGTCTTCTGACTCATGTTAATTGGATGATAGAGGTTGTATTCCCAGGAGCACAACCTGAAAATTAGTTTATATACAGGCCCGCAATTTCTGCTGGATGAACATTGGCCAGAGGTTAATGATCTACTAGTAGTGTCCCTTATAGTTAGAGGGAAGACACTAAACCTCAGGCCCTTAATGTTTATAGAATTGTATCTTACGGTACATTTTGCACCTCCACATAACACAGAGGTTATCTTGCACAATCTACGATGACTCCTATTCTCGAAATACATTATTTCGGTGTAAAGAATTGAATACAGTTCATCTAACATTTTCTGGGTGTAAATTATGATTAATGTCTCCCGCCTGCTCTCCAAGGAAAACACATTGAAGGATTTTAAGCAGTTCCAATAATTTAGGTGATTTAATAAAAGAATTTAGGTACTATAAATTATTTGATTGTTCCCCAGGTCTCTCTCCTCACTCTGAGGTACTCATTCCTGGCCCTCTAGTATCTCTCGATGCTCTCTGGTGTTCTGTTATTTATGTAGTTTCTCCATGTTCTTGTACTCAATTGTTTCGCTACCTAACATTCCAAACTGAACAATGGATACTTTTGTTGCTGTTCATTTGTCTCATTTTGGACCGCGATAAACCTATCTGCAGCTTCCTGGCACTTCTGGGTGACGTAGTCCATCATATCCTGTACAGTATTTTTTCTGAGTTCAGTTTCCCTTGGTATTCCCATTAAGAAGTTCCCCCCATCTCGTCATAGTTTCATATTTGCCTTTTCCTTTAAGCCAGCCTTTTCCTTTCTGATCCCTTCCTTGGATAGGTTATCCCTACTTCCACCGTAGGGAGAGTGCTGGGGATGAGGGGGAGGGTGCTTGGGGATGAGGGGGGGCGAGGGAGGATTTGGGTGGCATGGTAGGCATTATATAGGGGGAAGGGAGGGTTTGGGCTTGGGGGGCTCTTGTGGGGTGGAAGGTTTGGGTGTTACCGTTCTCGGTGGGGTGCCTGAATTGCTGGTTATGTTTACCCACTCCCCTCTGGGATTGTTGTGATGAAGACTGTGGCTCCAGGTTCTTCCTGAGCCTCTTCCTTGCATCTGCTGCCTGCTGCCTGGATTATCTCGTCCCTGGTCATGTCCCTCTGAAAGAATACATTTTTGTATTCTATTACATTTGGTAATTTGCTCTTCTTTACTATAATGTCCTCTATGTGGCTTCATTCACGAATACTAGATTTATCAATCGATTTTGTCTTTGTTTTACTGACCAAGCTGGATAATCTTCTCTATGTTTCCTCTATGCTCAGCCCCTTCCATTGTATCTCCTTCAGGTATCCCTGACACTGCAGATCTATACTTAGGTTTCCACTCTTCCTTACTGGACCCTTCTTTTCATTAATACACACTACAAACTACAGCTCTTTCCTTTTCCAGTTGCTGACTCGTGCATCTGCTGCCTCATGTGAGGCTACTGTCTCATTAAAACTTTCTTGACTGTAGCTTCTGGCTCTTTCTCGTGGCTTCTGGGCTCTTTCTCGTGGCTTCTGGGCTCTTTCTCGTGCTTCTGGGCTCTTTCTCGTGGCTTCTGGGCTCTTTCTCGTGGCTTCTGGGCTCTTTCTCGTGGCTTCTGGGCTCTTTCTCGTGGCTTCTGGGCTCTTTCTCGTGGCTTCTGGGCTCTTTCTCGTGCTTCTGGGCTCTTTCTCGTGGCTTCTGGGNTTCTCACCCATGGCAGCGCTGTGACCCCGTTTCTCACCCCATGGCAGCGTACATTCTAGCTACTAGGTGCGACATATTTATCTATATATATGAAAGTGTCAGACCACGGAGGAAAATTGAAACAGGAATTTCCTTAAGTACTTTCGTATATTAATACATCTTCAGAAGGAGTGGTTTTACCGGTCGAGTACTGGACATAAATAGGGTCAAATAGAGTTCTTAGTGATCCATGGAATGCGTGTTCATGTAGCATTCTCTAATATATATATATATATATATATATATATATATATATATATATATATATATATATATATATATATATATATATATATATATATATATATATGACCGAAAAAGTGAGATTAATAATTCTAACACGAATTTTCTCAATATTTCTTATGTTTCTTTTCACTGTTGATGGTAATTGAAAAATCAATTCTCCAAAATTCATTTTTATTTCTAGTCTGACGCGACACTTGAACGCGTTTCGTAATAACTTATTACATTATCAAAGACTTTTAGTTTACACACACACAACTATAACCTGCAAACACTAAACAGAGTTCTTACTATGCTATGATTTAAACAGCTTTCATTTTATACCCGTATTTTGGGTGAGGTGATATGTTACAACAGTTTTGGATGAGGTGAACAAAACTTTCAACACTAGACAGAACACGAAACAATGGGTATTAATTGGGTAAAATGAAGGTAAGAATGGAAGTAACTGCAAAGGGCCTATTGGCCCATATTTCTTGATGCTTCTATATTGGAACGGAGTCTTGAAGTGGTAGAATATAGTTGTGCATTAATGCACAACTATAGATGGAAACATTGTTGATCAGACTTTTATACCCGCCAGGGTAGAACACCTGACTACCAAGAAAAGGCGAAGGAAAGGAAACATAAGAAAGAAGGTAACCGCAGAAGGCCTATTGACCCATGCGAGGCAGCTCCTATTAATACCCATAACTGGACGATATATAAAAGCGCCATACAGGTTAAATGGATGCTATATTGTATTGACGTGCTATATTGAGGCATATATGGGGATCCAACTTGTACATGCCAGGGCTCATATTAAGGCTGTTGTTACAGTGTTTGATCAGAGCAGACTTGATCACATTTCGTTCAACGAAACCCTTACTTTTAACAATACATTTTGCCCCCCTAAAGTCGATAGATACAATGCACTGGAGTGCTGGGCTGTACGAATTGCATATGAATGTTGTTTTAAACGCGAAGAAAGAGATTTACCAGTCTGACCGATGTAAACACATGCACACTCAATATAAAGGATGGAGTACACACAACCTGCTCCAGACGAGGGCGAGTTCTTAATTAATATGGACTTAACTGTATTATCATTTTTGAACACTGGGTTAAAATTAAGGTTTTTCAGGGCTTGGGCAAGATGTACTAGACCATCAGAATATGGTAATACCAACGAGTTTTTCACCTCTGGTTTAGACTTGGGAACTTGTTAGAAGAACGTCTTTTTTGCTTAACTAAACGCAAGATCCATGACCGATTTTTGGTATTTTAACTTCTTCCCAATTTCAAATATATTCGTTATTTCTTCTTAAAGAAATAAAGAATTTCTTAAAGAAATTTCTTCTTAAAGAAATAACGAATATATTTGAAATTGGGAAAAAGATAAAATATACTACCCAATACCCAAAATCGGTCTTGAATCTTGCGTTTGGTCCAGCAAAAAAGACGTTCTACAAACAAGCTCCCAAGTCTAAACCAGAGCTGAAAAATTTGTTAGTCACTGTCCTGGTCACTGTCCTGGTTACTGTCGTGGTCACTGTCCTAGTCACTGTCCTCTTCACTGTCGTGGTCACTGTCGTGGTCACTGTCCTCTTCACTGTCCTCTTCACTGTCGTGGTCACTGTCGTGGTCACTGTCGTGGTCACTGTCCTAGTCACTGTCATGTTCACTGTCCTCTTCACTGTCGTGGTCACTGTCGTGGTCACTGTCCTAGTCACTGTCCTGTTCACTGTCCTCTTCACTGTCGTGGTCACTGTCACAAAGCTAGTAGGGAATACTAGAAAGTGTCTATACATAAGGCATGGGACTCAAGTAATAACTCCAACTACCCAGGAGAAAACCCAATTGTTCCAGGTGTAATTAATGCCAGCACAGTAACAGGGGTGAACCACACGCGGAGAGAGAAAGAGTTGGGTGAGTTGAACACATCTAAAGCCATAACACCAGAAGGGGATGTGTTGTGTTTACGTTCGTCCTGATCACTCAGGCTATTGATGTTAACAGCCCGGCAGACCTGTTGAACCCAGCCAAGGTCCTCGGCCAGTTCCCACGTTATACTTGTTGGCAGGAAGTTGAAGAGTGGGAAACTGTGTTCTATAACCTGTATTCTATAACCTGTGTTCTGTAACCTGTGCTCTGTGACCTGTGTTCTGTAACCTATGTCCTGTAACCTGTCTTCTATAACCTGCATTCTGTGATCGTGTCACTGGCGCCCCGACGTTCCTGTGGGTTGAGTCTACACACATTTTCATATCTCTCACTTCAGTATACTGTAACATAATTGTGTATATGTGTGTGATCTGACCCCTTCACTATTTATATAACACAGCCTCTCGTCTCCGCTTCAGAGTAGAATTTGAGTGTCTTATGGCGGAGTAAGGTGTTTCAACTCTCAACTGCTGCTATGTGGTGAGTATAGGGTCTGGAACTACATATATTATGGACCTGGATATTAGGACGCCCTCACACAGGGATGGTGTGGACGCCCTCACACAGGGATGGTGTGGACGCCCTCACACAGGGATGGTGTGGACGCCCTCACACAGGGATGGTGTGGACGCCCTCACACAGGGATAGTCTGGACGCCCTCACACTGGGATGGTGTGGACGCCCTCACACAGGGATGGTGTGGACGCCCTCACACAGGGATGGTGTGGACGCCCCCACACAGGGATGGTCTGGACGCCCCCACACAGGGATGGTCTGGACGCCCTCACACAGAGATGGTCTGGACGCCCCCACACAGGGATGGTCTGGACGCCCTCACACAGAGATGGTCTGGACGCCCCCACACAGGGATGGTCTGGACGCCCCCACACAGGGATGGTGTGGACGCCCCCACACAGGGATGGTGTGGACGCCCCCACACAGGGATGGTCTGGACGCCCCCACACTGGGATGGTGTGGACGCCCCCACACAGGGACGGTGTGGATGCCCCCACACAGGGATGGTGTGGACGCCCCCACACAGGGACGGTGTGGATGCCCCCACACAGGGATGGTGTGGACGCCCCCACACAGGGATGGTGTGGACGCCCCCACACAGGAATGGTGTGGACGCCCCCACACAGGGATGGTGTGGACGCCCCCACACAGGGATGGTGTGGACGCCCCCACACAGGGATGGTCTGGACGCCCCCACACAGGGATGGTGTGGACGCCCCCACACAGGGATGGTCTGGACGCCCCCACACAGGGATGGTGTGGACGCCCCCACACAGGGATGGGGACGCTGACCAACACTCCACACCAGACAGCACCAGAGTACTGAGGAGATCATCACTGGTGCAGCTGTCCTTGACGACAATGTTTGCCTTGTCCACTCCAACATTTGTCATCCCGCTCCAACGTTCGTTTTATTCAACACAATAAACATCGGATCGTCTGAGAGCGTTATAATGAGGCCTTCTTGGTCACTCCGCTTTACCAAGAACGATGACTCGGTGTTTTATTAATTGTAAGATCTTCCGTGTTTTATTTCTGTACAGCAGTAGGCTTCATTGTATTTTGTAGCAGATGTCCAGAGCAAGACTTTCTTATATGTACCTGTAATATTCCGTGTCTCCCAACCACACAGTGTTCATGCTAACGTCCTCACTTATATACGTGACACAGTGGCCTTACTCCAGTCTGCTGGCGCCTCCCCTGCACTGTCATGCCAAGTGACACATCTAAAATTATGTCCACCATCACCCCCCCCCCACATACCTCAACATAATGTCAACCATCACCCCCCCCCCCCACAACATATCCACATTTACCCCATCACTACCAAGAGTCTTTGACCTCTAAAACTTATTCATAGCTTCTCTATTTCCTGTCCTTCCTCCTGGTTCTCCTGAGCCCGCTCCCAGGACTCCACAACATGCAGCCATCGCCTCTCTTCACTAACTGTGACCGTAGGTCTTACACTACTAACTTTCCCTCGTAGCAGCAGCCGGACTGTTAACACAGTTCCTCCACAACCTCCACTCGTACCCTTCCTCCCCTCTCACGCCAATACTGAATCTTCCCGAATCACCGGCGGGAAATATATATATATATATATATTATATATATATATATATATATTATATATATATATATATATATATATATATATAATTAGTTCGATTTTCTCTCTGGGAGAGCAACAGCTGTTCAAATAATCCAATAAACAAGTAAATAACAAGATGATCACCCTTATGATCCCTGAGGGAAGGAGTGGTATTGATCTGAGGGGTGATCTAAAGGAACATTACTTTTGCAGAAATGATCATTGATGAGGCAAAGATATTTTGAGACAAGATCACCGGAATCATAACAAATGTGAAAAACGTAGTCTTCGGTGTGATTAACAACAGCCACTCAGACATTGGCCTGACAGCATAAACTTTCCTCTACATCTGCAGAAGGCGGCAGATGCAGCCAAAAAGAACTTGAGACAAATTGCTAATCGTAGGAGACCTCAATTAAGGGAGAATAAACTGGAAACATATCGACTCACAGGGAGGAATAAAACGGTAAATGATGGTAGACAAGATCTTCCTCGAGTAGTATGCTAGAGAGGAGACAAGTGTGTCCACACAAGTTGGCTTCATGTCGAAAACATTGAAAATTTAAAGATACTGTACCTCTGTACTGTACCTGATAAAGATCACTGCTCTCGCCTTAATATTTAATGATTATTAAAACTTCTGTAAATGGAAAGAATGAGAGAATAACACTGGCTTGCCACAAAACACAGCGCCAGAAAGTCATGGAATATGCAACTCACAAGATAAAATGAGTGACTAAACAACCAAAAATAAACCAAAAGCTGAGTGAACAGAAACCCAAAGCATAACATGAGTCATGCGTCTACCGTCTGAGCCTGCAGGCAAAAATGCGCAAAAGAGAAAGGAAAAAATCTACACACAACAAAGAAAAAGACAATCACAATATCTGCAAGAGAACTCGAAACAAAAATATAGGAATTAGGAAAGAGTTAGAGATAAAAATATGAGACTGGCATAGCAAGCAAAGCACAGGATCAACTCAACTTCTGCCTCGCCTCATCATAAATATTATTCTGAACGACCAGGTAATCAAGCCGAGAAAAAGGTTATGAATCACTTGTAA
>WNGS01083520.1:20436-35888 GCA_020271785.1 Procambarus virginalis
ATGGATAAATAGATTGTTAGATGAATGAATGGATGGAGAGTACATTAGATGGATATATAAATGGATAGAACAATTTGCCCACCTATCTATCCATACATTCACCCCATTCATGAATCTATCCATCAATCTGTCTATCCTAACTATAATTTTATCCATCGAGTTATCTATCCAGGTATTTTTCAATTCATCTATCCATTTATCTATCCAGGTATTTTTCAATTCATCTATCCATTTATCTATCCAGGTATTTTTAAATTCATCTATCCAATTATCTATCCAGATATTTTTCAATTCATATATCTATTTATACAGGCATTTTTGAATTCATCTATCCATTTATCTATCCAGGTATTTTTTAATTCATCTATCCATATATCTATCCAGGTATTTTTAATTCATTTATCCATTTATCTATCCTGGTATTTTTAATTCATCTATCCATTTATCTATCCAGGTATTTTTGAATTCATCTATCCATTTATTTATCCAGGTATATTTTAAACTATCTATCCAGGCATTTTTCATTCCATCTATCCAGTTATTGTTCAATCCATATATCCAGTTTTTTTCAATTCTTCTATCTATCCATTAGTGCATCAATCTATCTGTCCATCAATACATAAATCTATCTATCCATCTATCTGTCTATCCATCCATATTTCTATCCATACATATATCAATCCATCTATATGTCTCTGCATATATCTATCCATCCATCTATCAATCCATCTATCCATTCATCTATTCGTACATCTACTCATCTATCTCTCCATCAGGTATCAAGCAGTCTGTCTGTCTGTCTCTTTTTCTGCGTGTGTCTGTCTCTGCTTCTCATACTTGTGTATGGTCGCCAGTCTGTCTGTCTCTGTCTCTCATATACTTGTGTATGGTCGCCAGTGGGAGGAGCTTAGTAGTGTGAAATATTACAAAATATATAATAGTTACCCACATTTACTCCTGAGACACGTTAGTGCAGGAGCGTCTGTTGCTGATATTACGGACAAATTATGGATTGCAGGATATTTATATTAATTTTCCCAAGATCAATGAATAATAGTGTATATTACTATACAAAAAATTAAAAATATATATTTTTTGAAATGTTTGTTTTGAACATGTAGCCGGCGGGCGGTGCCGACAATTGTGGTGAGGGTCTGAGTGGGTCCCTGGCACTCTAGCTGTTCCCTTTTACGTTCTGGCGACCGCGATGAGCCTATGTTCATCCCGTACCCCAGACCATTCCTTCTGCTAATTTGGGTAAGGCTAGCCCCAAGCATCTGACCTCCATCTTTGGACAGACAAACAGACAGATAGACATTCTCTCATATAGTATACATTAACATCATTCATATATTGTATGTTGAAACAGATGATGTTGTCACTATTGAATTATATATATCAAATATAAACAAATATCAAGGTCGTTCTATGTGACACAATATATGCTATCACTACAGAAAGTTTTTAGTGCCCAGGGAACTCATAATTTTAGTTTAATATCGGCAATGTGTAGTTTTTTTTGTGCAGGACAAATGTTGGTACCTTTCATGGCACCAGTGCTCTCTTGGGTGGAATATTGCTGCACACCAACACCTCCATTCCAAGCTGAAGTTACTGAGCGGCAGAACACTTTTACTCCCTGAATACATTCAACAGAATATCTAAATTATTGGGACCTCTTAAACATCTTAAACCTGTTCTCTCTAGAGCCCAGGCGAGAGATAGATATAATAACTTACACTTTAAAAAAATTAGAGAGACTGGTTTCACATCTGAATACAAATATAGCTCCTTACAAGACCAGGGTCAAGGTTCATCAGACATTTCCATAACCGTTTACGAAACCTGTACATCTTTCCAGAACTATGGCGTACTTGTTTTCATTTATTCTACAGTTTGCGAGCTTGGAAACTTCACAAGCCAAGGTTACTATTGTTATAAAAAACCTTCCATGATTTACCTGATTTACCTGAGAGCCACAACCACTACAGGTCTCGACAAGGTCCCCTCACTTGGCCTTGATAATCTTTTCCACATTGATTTTGAAATTCAAAAGTCTTGGCATTTACGGCTTCGGCGGGTAGGCTGTTCCATGTTTTTTTTATAACCCAGTGGGTTAAAAAACATCTCCTGTTCTCAGTCCTACATATTGTGGCTTGTCGAGCTTGATGCCGTAGCTCCTTGTTTGTGTCACATTAGACCTTTTGAAGACATTTTCTGCATCAACGTCCACAAAAAATGTTCATTTTCCGTTTCAATGAGATCCGCCCTGTCATGCCTGGTTTGCACTGTTGTTAGACCTGTGGCCTTCAGCCGTTCATGATACGAGAGATGACTTAGATCTGGAATGATCTTTGTTGCCCGGTGTTGCACTTTCTCCAGAGGAGGTATGTCCTTCTGAAGATGGGGTCTCCATGCTTGAATACAGTAATTAAAATGGGGCCTCACCAGAGACCTATATAAGTGAATCACCACCTTCCTTTCCTTAACTTCCTTTCCTTAAAGTTATATGTACGCTTGATTATTTCGAGGGTTTTGTCAGCTTTTTTTTTTACTGCTGCTCCTACCTAATTTTTAATTAATTTGCCCCAAGGGGCGAGTTTATTGCGCAGCGTCACTCATCCTGCGAGTGGACACACCGCCATAGCAGCATGTATAACTCTCCCCAATATGAAGAAAAATCCGCTGGGTTGTTCATCCTGTCACTTGTACCCAGACAGTGCTGGGACTTGCTTACTGTCTCAAGTGAACAGCTCCTCAAACAAGAAGATTAACAGTTGTCAATCCTTGAAATCTTTTGTTATCTTGCGGGTGCAAAATGGGGGAATCTGTTAAGAACAGTATCTATATTTAACAAATAGTATTTTCCTAACCCAAAGAATATGGGGTTTATTGTTCTGCACATATTTATAATGTCTCAGATGTTCACATTCTCTCAGGTAGTGGTCAAGGCGGTGTCCGTCACTCTCACCACAGATTCTGTAACTCCGCTGCTCAACTTTTGTTTCCATCCCTAATCTCCATGGATATTTGTATCTAAGACGGATTCTTGTTATTACTGATTCCCTCCCGCGGCCACCTCCTCTTCGTTCATAATGAATGGGATTGCCAGCTGCAATCATATTGAACTATCGTACAGATTCACTTATTAGTTCTTCTATCCTCCTTTCCTCACTTATCTTGTCACGGTAATGTTGCCTGATAATACCTCTAATTTGTAGAAGAGTCTTGGGTATTCAATATGGTCTCCTTCATCCTAATGCAAACTCTATGGAGTTTGCATTAGGACATCATCTGCATATCTTGTGTTGTGTTCCTTCCGGATATTCAATATTGCAATGGCGTTCATAAGTATGATGAATAGTGTGTAGCTTAAGACTCCTCCTTGGGGGGTCCCGAGTGCCATACCCACTGTTCTCGAGACTGCTCCGTTGTAGCAGACCTTGACTTTCCTCCCTGTGAGATTGTCTTGAATCCATTTCATGAGTCTTCACTTGACACAATGCATGCAAGCTCGTCCAGGATCGCAATCCCTTGTGCTTTGTCGAATGCTCCTTTGATGTCAACGAATACAGAATACTTAGCTGTGTCATTAGCCAAGTAATTAACCATACAATATGTTGTGCTCCGTCCTTTAACAAATTCATTGATATCCTCTCCTAGCCTGCCTATTTTGTGCAACAGTCATCTTCTTGAGGTTATCTTGAGATGATTTCGGGGCTTTTTAGTGTCCCCGCGGCCCGGGTCCTCGACCAGGCCTCCACCCCCAGGAAGCAGCCCGTGACAGCTGACTAACACCCAGGTACCTATTTTACTGCTAGGTAACAGTCGGTTTAGGATGATTCTTTCAAGCATCTTGCAAGTGCATGACATAAGACTGATAGGTCTGTATTGCCAGGGTCATTGGGCTTTGGTATGGGAACAATTATTGCGTGTTTCCATTGTGTGGGCAACACTCCGCTTAGGAATGACTTGTTAAACAGGTGGAGTAGTGGATTCCCAGACACTTCACACAGTGCATTGAGTATGTCCTAGGTGACGCCATCTTCACCAGGTGCTGTACTTTTACTTTTTTTCATAGCTCCCCTTACTTCCTTGGCTGTGATTGGTTGCCCATACCTTACCTGTTGTGCCACTTCCAGTGAGTGCTGGATTTTAACTCTTGTAGTGCTTCGGAACGCATACAAAGTTTAATCAATATAAACAAAGCCGTAATGAATTAGGAACGATGCACAGGTTTCGTTAGTGGTTGCTTTGATTCTTTGATTAATCCTGGGCCAGAAGGCGTGGCAGGAGTGCAAAATAGTCTGTTGAAAAGCATAGGTGCCACAGGTACGCTGAGACACACCTCTAATAACGTTAAAGACCAAAGACATCAAATTAGCCGACTTCTCACGGCGTTCAAACGAGAAATCGATAAACACCTCCAAAGGATCTGATCAACCAGGCTGTTATTCATTCGTCAAGCTGCGACCTCCGAGTCTTACAGCCTGGTTGACAAGACCGCCAACCTGGAGGCCAGGTCAGAGACCGGGCCGCGGTAACATTTTATCCCGGAACCACGTCAAGGTAAGATAGCCTCAAGATAAAGTAATCTCAAGTAAGGTAACCTCAAGTTATGGTAATTGCAAGTATGATAACCTTATGGTAAGGTAAACTCATTGTGAGGTAAACAGAAGGTATGGTAACCTACCTTCTGTTTAGGTAGGATAACTGTAAGGTAAGATAACCGCTGTTGTGTAAGATAGCCTCAAAATAAGACAATCTCAAGATAAGATTACCTCAAGATAAGATAACTTCAAAATGAGATATCTTCAAGATAAGATAACCTCAAGAAAATATAACCTCAAGGTAAGATAAACTATGTAGTAAGGTAAGGTAAACTCTGTGGTGTAAGATAACCTCAAGATAAGAAATATCAAAATACCATAACCTCAAGACAAGATAACATCAGGATAAGATAACCTCATTATAAGATATCCTCAAGGTATGGTAACCTCGAGATAAGGCCCGGGGCCTGGCTTGAGCGAGAAGAACAACTCCCAGAACCCCATCCTGGTACTGGTATGCAGCTACGGGCTCACCATAGCCCGTGCTACTTGGAACTTTTTGTTCCAGGTAGCGAATCTATAACAACACAACAACAGCTCCAGCCTGAAATCGACACCTTGCGAAGCATTAAATTAACATATAAACATGCATCGGTTGAAGGAACTAAACCTCACAGCCCTGGACGCCAGAAGAGACATGATCACAACATACAGGATGCTAAGAAAATAGACAAGGTGGACGGAGATAGAATCTTTCACTTGAGAGACAAGAGGACACGAATGAAAGCTAGAACACCAATGAGTCGTAGAAATGTAAGGAAGTACTCGTACCCTGTGACGAGTGGTCAACACGTGGAATGCACTGAGAGAAGTTGTGGAAGCCACCTCCAGCCACAGCTCAGCGACAGCTTCGGCAAAGAATTTGAGTGTCACAATAGTTAATCTATAACGCAACAGGGAAAAGCTAGGCTGGTGGGCGGGGCATAAGACGTTAGACCTTACAGCTCGTAGTCATTGATAGGTAAGTCTTGTTCCACCAGCCCCAAGCTCTTGTTCCACCAGCCCCAAGCTCTTGTTCCACCAGCCCCAAGCTCTTGTTCCACCAGCCCCAAGCTCTTGTTTCACCCAGCCCCAAGCTTGTTCCACCAGCCCCAAGTTATTGTTCCACCAGCCCCAAGCTCTTGTTCCACCAGCCCCAAGCTCTTGTTCCACCAGCCCCAAGCTATTGTTCCACCAGCCCCAAGCTCTTGTTCCACCAGCCCCAAGCTCTTGTTCCACCAGCCCCAAGCTCTTGTTCCACCAGCCCCAAGCTCTTGTTCCACCAGCCCCAAGTTCTTGTTCCACCAGCCCCAAGCTCTTGTTCCACCAGCCCCAAGCTCTTGTTCCACCAGCCCCAAGCTCTTGTTCCACCAGCCCCAGCTTGTTCCACCAGCCCCAACTCTTGTTCCCCAGCCCCAAGCTCTTGTTCCACCGCCCCAAGCTCTTGTCCACCTGCCCAAGTTCTTGTTCCACCTGCCCCAAGCTCTTGTTCCACCAGCCCAAGCTCTTGTTCCACCACCCCAAGCTCTTGTTCCACCAGCCCCAAGTTCTTGTTCCACCTGCCCCAAGCTCTTGTTCCACCAGCCCCAAGCTCTGTTCCACCAGCCCCAAGTTCTTGTTCCACCAGCCCCAAGCTCTTGTTCCACCAGCCCCAAGCTCTTGTTCCACCAGCCCCAAGTTCTTGTTCCCCACCCCAAGCTCTGGTTCACCAGCCCCAAGCTCTTGTTCCACCAGCCCCAAGTTCTTGTTCCACCTGCCCAAGCTCTTGTTCCACCAGCCCCAAGCTCTTGTTCCACCAGCCCCAAGCTCTTGTTCCACCAGCCCCAAGCTCTTGCCCCAGAACTTGTTCCACCAAACGCTGTGCTCTCTAGAGTGGAGTACTGCTGCACAATGACAGCCCTTTCAAAGCTGGAGAAATTGTTGACTGGAGAGCGTGCAGAGGTCCTTTACTGCTAGACCCACTCGGTAAAACATCTAAACTTACTGGGACCGACTAAAGAGCCTAAATCTGTATTCTCTTGAGCGCAGGCGGAGAGATACATAATAATTACACATGGAAAATATAGAGGGGTTGGTCCCAACCTGCACACAGAAAATAACACCACATGAGACCAGAAGGCCATGGCAGGATGTGCAGAATACCCCAGTTGAAGAGCAGAGGTTGCAATAGGTACTCATGTTGATAGAGAGAACTCTATCAACATCAGAGGCCCGAGACTGTTCAACACGCTTTCCACTACACCACAAGGGGCATAACTGGCCGACTCCTCACAGTGTTCAAGAGAGAATTTGATAAACACCTCCAAAGGATACCTGTTCAACGGCTGTGATTCATACGTCAGGCTGCGAGCAGCATCGTCCAACAGCCTGGTTGACCAGTCCAGCAACCAGGATACCTGGTCAGAGACCGAGGCGCAGGGACCTTGACCTGAAGAACCAAGCCGCTTCAAGGAGGTCAGGTATTATAGCAACTCTTGCTTATTATTTCACACGGCACTTAATTCCAGCCCTACTGACCCCTAGTCTTAGTTTTAAAGAGAGAGCGAGAGATAGAAGTGTTCCATGGTGCACCTCCCTCAGTGTCGGTGGCGGAGTTCTTCAGTTCTTGCTGCTCTACCTCACCACTCTGCTGAAAATTTCCATCGTTCTCACTTGACTGGAATTTTTCGTGCTGTTTAGCACCTGTTAGACTGTATCGAGCCGGTCCCCACTCTGGTTATTGTGCACCAGTGTGGCCTCTTATGCGCTGACATTCTTGACGGTCTTTGTTACTGTTTATTCCTGCTCGTTCCTCCCCCCCCTGGTTGTGTGCTGGCAACACTGGCGCTCATGTTACCGTCTGCGGCGCTGGCCTCCGGCACCCACTGTGTACTCACTATTTGTGCCTGTATGATCGACATCGACTCTTGATCCCGCCTCTCTAGCCACCGGTGGGGTATAGCAATGACATAACGTGGGTGTGTGTACTCCCTATTGTACCTACAGGAATAGGTGAGTACTCACACCCACACACTAGAGCAGGTACCATTTGTACCTGCTCTAGTTCTTGGATCCCGCTTTTCTAGCCGTTGGTTNTTGTAAAATATGTCTAACACAGGGGACTAAGTATATCTTAATCGAAAAAATATTTACTTTACAAGTGATTCATAACCTTTTTCTCGGCTTGATTACCTGGTCGTTCAGAATAATTATTTATGATGAGGCGAGGCAGAAGTTGAGTTGATCCTGTGCTTTGCTTGCTATGCCAGTCTCATATTTTTATCTCTAACTCTTTCCTAATTCCTATAATTTTGTTTCGAGTTCTCTTGCAGATATTGTGATTGTCTTTTTCTCTGTTGTGTGTAGATTTTTCCTTTCTCTTTTGCGCCATTTTTGCCTGCAGGCTCAGACGGTAGACGCATGACTCATGTTATGCTTTGGGTTTCTGTTCCCTCAGCTTTTGGTTAATTTTTGGTTGTTTAGTCACTCATTTTATCTTGTGAGTTGCATATTCCATGACTTTCTGGCGCTGTGTTTGTGGCAAGCCAGTGTTATTCTCTCATTCTTTCCATTTACAGAAGTTTTAATAATCATTAAACATTAAGGCGAGAGCAGTGATCTTTATCAGGTACAGTACAGAGGTACAGTATCTTTAAATTTTCAATGTTTTCGACATGTAGCCAACTTGTGTGGACACACTTTGTCTCCTCTCTAGCATACTACTCGAGGAAGATCTTGTCTACCATCATTTACCGTTTTATTCCTCCCTGTGAGTCGATATGTTTCCACTTTATTCTCCCTTAATTGAGGTCTCCTACGATTAGCAATTTGTCTCAAGTTCTTTTGGCTGCATCTGCCGCCTTCTGCAGGATATAGAGGAAAGTGTTATGCTGTCAGGCCAGTGTCTGAGTGGCTGTTGTTAATCACACCGAAGACTACGTTTTCACATTTGTTATGATTCCGGTGATCTTGTCTCAAAATATCTTTGCCTCAGCAATGATCATTTCTGCAAAAGTAATGTTCCTTTAGATCACCCCTCACATCAATACCACTCCTTCCCTCAGGGATCATAAGGGGTGATCATCTTGTTATTTACTTGTTATTGGGATTATTTGAACAGCTGTTGCTCTCCCAGAGAGAAAATGGAACTAATATATATATATATATATATGCCGTACCTAGTAGCCAGAACGCACTTCTCAGCCTACTATGCATGCCCCGATTTGCCTAATAAGCCAAGTATTCATGAATTAATTGTTTTTCGACTACCTAACCTACCTAACCTAACTTAACCTAACTTTTTCGGCTATCTAACCTAACGTAACCTATAAAGATAGGTTAGGTTAGGTTAGGTAGGGTGGTTAGGTTCGGTCATATAATTACATTAATTTTAACTCCAATAAAAAAATTGACCCTATACATAATGAAATGGGTAGCTTTATCATTTCATAAGAAAAAAACTAGAGAAAATATATTATTTCATGAAAACTTGGCTTATTAGGCAAATTGGGCCTTGCATAGTAGCCTGAGAAGTGCGTTCTGGCTACTAGGTACGACATACATATATATATATATATATATATATATATATATATATATTATATATATATATATATATATATATATATATATATATAATTTCCCGCCGGTGATTCGGGAAGATTCAGTATTGGCGTGAGAGGGGAGGAAGGGGTACGAGTGGAGGTTGTGGAGGAACTGTGTCAACAGTCCGGCTGCTGCTACGAGGGAAAGTTAGTAGTGTAAGACCTACGGTCACAGTTAGTGAAGAGAGGCGATGGCTGCATGTTGTGGAGTCCTGGGAGCGGGCTCAGGAGGACCAGGAGGAAGGACAGGAAATAGAGAAGCTATGAATAAGTTTTAGAGGTCAAAGACTCTTGGTAGTGATGGGGTAAATGTGGATATGTTGTGGGGGGGGGGGTGATGGTTGACATTATGTTGAGGTATGTGGGGGGGGTGATGGTGGACATAATTTTAGATGTGTCACTTGGCATGACAGTGCAGGGGAGGCGCCAGCAGACTGGAGTAAAGCCACTGTGTCACGTATATAAGTGAGGACGTTAGCATGAACACTGTGCGGTTGGGAGACACGGAATATTACAGGTACATATAAGAAAGTCTTGCTATGGATATCTGCTACAAAATACAATGAAGCCTACTGCTGTACAGAAATAAAACACGGAAGATCTTACAATTAATAAAACACCGAGTCATCGCTCTTGGTAAAGCGGAGTGACCAAGAAGGCCTCATAATAACGCTCTCAGACGATCCGATGTTTATTGTGTTGAATAAAACGAACGTTGGAGCGGGATGACAAATGCTGGAGTGGATAAGGCAAACATTGTCGTCAAGGACAGCTGCACCAGTGATGATCTCCTCAGTGCTCTGGTGCTGTCTGGTGTGGAGTGTTGGTTAGCGTCCCCATCCCTGTGTGGGGCGTCCACATCATCCCTGTGTGGGGGCGTCCACACCATCCCTGTGTGGGGGCGTCCACACCATCCCTGTGTGGGGGCGTCCACACCATCCCTGTGTGGGGGCGTCCACACCATCCCTGTGTGGGGGCGTCCACATCATCCCTGTGTGGGGGCGTCCAC
Organism: Procambarus virginalis; assembly: GCA_020271785.1. Taxonomy (NCBI): domain Eukaryota; kingdom Metazoa; phylum Arthropoda; class Malacostraca; order Decapoda; family Cambaridae; genus Procambarus; species Procambarus virginalis. Next base: position 30,618 of record WNGS01083520.1, read on the forward strand.
ACCATCCCTGTGTGGGGGCGTCCACACCATCCCTGTGTGGGGGCGTCCACATCATCCCTGTGTGGGGGCGTCCACACCATCCCTGTGTGGGGGCGTCCACACCATCCCTGTGTGGGGGCGTCCAGACCATCCCTGTGTGGGGGCGTCCACATCATCCCTGTGTGGGGGCGTCCACACCATCCCTGTGTGGGGGCGTCCACACCATCCCTGTGTGGGGGCGTCCACACCATCCCTGTGTGAGGGCGTCCACACCATCCCTGTGTGAGGGCGTCCACACCATCCCAGTGTGAGGGCGTCCAGACTATCCCTGTGTGAGGGCGTCCACACCATCCCTGTGTGAGGGCGTCCACACCATCCCTGTGTGAGGGCGTCCACACCATCCCTGTGTGAGAGCGTCCACACTATCCCTGTGTGAGGGCGTCCTAACATCCAGGTCCAGAATATATGTAGTTACAGACCCTATACTCACCACATAGCAGCAGTTGAGAGTTGAAACACCTTACTCCGCCATAAGACACTCAAATTCTACTCTGAAGCGGAGACGAGAGGCTGTGTTATATAAATAGTGAAGGGGTCAGATCACACACACATATACACAATTATGTTACAGTATACTGAAGTGAGAGATATGAAAATGTGTGTAGACTCAACCCACAGGAACGTCGGGGCGCCAGTGACACGATCACAGAATGCAGGTTATAGAAGACAGGTTACAGGACATAGGTTACAGAACACAGGTCACAGAGCACAGGTTACAGAACACAGGTCACAGAACACAGGTTATAGAACACAGTTTCCCACTCTTCATTTCCTGCCAACAAGTATAACGTGGGAACTGGCCGAGGACCTTGGCTGGGTTCAACAGGTCTGCCGGGCTGTTAACATCAGTAGCCTGAGTGATCAGGACGAACGTAACACAACACATCCCCGTCTGGTGTTATGGCTTTAGATGTGTTCAACTCACCCAACTCTTTCTTTCTCTCTCTCCGCGTGTGGTTCATCCCTGTTACTGTGCTGGCATTAATTACACCTGGAACAATTGGGTTTTCTCCTGGGTAGCCGGAGTTATTACTTGAGTCCCATGCCTTATGTATAGACACTTTCTAGTATTCCCTACTAGCTTTGTGACAGTGGCCACGACAGTGAACAGGACAGTGACTAGGACAGTGACCAGGACAGTGACCAGGACAGTGACCAGGACAGTGACTAACAAATTTTTCAGCTCTGGTTTAGACTTGGGAGCTTGTTTGTAGAACGTCTTTTTTGCTGGACCAAACGCAAGATTCAAGACCGATTTGGGTATTGGGTATTATATTTTATCTTTTCCCAAATTTCAAATATATTCGTTATTTCTTTAAGAAGAAATTTCTTTAAGAAATTCTTTATTTCTTTAAGAAGAAATAACGAATATATTTGAAAGTGGGAAGAAGTTAAAATACCAAAAATCGTTCTTGGATCTTGCGTTTAGTTAAGCAAAAAAGACGTTCTTCTAACAAGTTCCCAAGTCTAAACCAGAGGTGAAAAACTCGTTGGTATTACCATATTTTGATGGTCTAGTACATCTTGCCCCAGCCCTGAAAAACCTTAATTTTAACCCAGTGTTCAAAAATGATAATGCAGTTAAGTCCATGTTAATTAAGAACTGGCCCTCGTCTGGAGCAGGTTGAGTACACCACCCGTTATATTGAGTGTGCATGTGTTGACATCGGCCAGACTGGTAAATCTCTTTCCTCGCGTTTAAAACAACATTCATATGCAATTCGTACAGCCCAGCACTCCAGTGCATTGTGTCTATCGACTTTAGGGGGGCAAAATGTATTGTTAAAAGTAAGGTTTCGTTGAACGAAATGTGATCAAGTCTGCTCTGATCAAACATTGTAACAACAGCCTTAATGTGAGCCCTGGCATGCACAAGTTGGATCCCCATATATGCCTCAATATAGCACGTCAATACAATATAGCATCCATTTAACCTGTATGGCGCTTTTATATATCATCCAGTTATGGGTATTAATAGGAGCTGCCTCGCATGGGTCAATAGGCCTTCTGCGGTTACCTTCTTCTTATGTTTCCTTTCCTTCGCCTTTTCTTGGTGGTGAGGTGTTCTACCCTGGCGGGTATAAAAGTCTGATCAACAATGTTTCCATCTAAAGTTGTGCATTAATGCACAACTATATTCCACCCACTTCAAGACTCCGCACCAATATAGAAGCATCAAGAAATATGGGCCAATAAGCCCTTTGCAGTTACTTCCATTCTTACCTTCATTTTACCCAATTAATACCCATTGTTTCGTGTTCTGTCTAGTGTTGAAAGTTTTGTTCACCTCATCCAAAACTGTTGTAACATATCACCTCACCCAAAATACGGGTATAAAATGAAAGCTGTTTAAATCATAGCATAAGTAAGAACTCTGTTTAGTGTTTGCAGGTTATAGTCGTGTGTGTGTAAACTAAAAGTCTTTGATAATGTAATAAGTTATTACGAAACGCGTTCAAGTGTCGCGTCAGACTAGAAATAAAAATGAATTTTGGAGAATTGATTTTTCAATTACCATCAACAGTGAAAAGAAACATAAGAAATATTGAGAAAATTCGTGTTAGAATTATTAATCTCACTTTTTCGGTCATATATATATATATATATATATATATATATATATATATATATATATATATATATATATATATATAACTGAAAACTCACACCCCAGAAGTGACTCGAACCCATACTGCCAGGAGCAACGCAACTGGTATGTACAGGGACGCCTTAATCCGCTTGACCATCACGACCGGACATAAGGAAGTGATAGCCGAAGCTATTTGAACCACTTCCCCGCCGGCACTCGGCGGGGAGGTGCATATAGTCATGGGGACCATTCAGGCTTGTTCGCATATATTATATATATACTGTATATATATATATATATTATATATATATATATATATATATATATATATATATATATTAGAGAATGCTACATGAACACGCATTCCATGGATCACTAAGAACTGTATTTGACCCTATTTATGTCCAGTACTCGACCGGTAAAACCACTCCTTCTGAAGATGTATTAATATACGAAAGTACTTAAGGAAATTCCTGTTTCAATTTTACTCCGTGGTCTGACACTGTCATATATATAGATATATATGTCGCACCTAGTAGCTAGAATGTACGCTGCCATGGGGTGAGAAACGGGGTCACAGCGCTGCCATGGGGTGAGAAACGGGGTCACAGCGCTGCCATGGGGTGAGAAATGTAATATGAAAATACTTTTATTGGGATGTTACCTGCTGCGTCCTCTGCTCTCTAGTGTTTGAGCAGCGACTTAATGATGCTAGAGTGGCAGGAGGGTGAGGCTGGGTCATGGTGTGGGGTTAAAAGCTCTGTACCTTAGGCTACAGTCCTTCTGTACCTTAGGGTACAGTCCTTCCACCACTACCTTCCTTATTCTCATATCAAATATAGATTCAAATATAAGTCACAGCTTCGTATCATCCGTTGCAGATGTCACAAAAATCAGCATGAAAATTACCTCTGCTGAAGACATTGTAAAACTTCAAACAGATCTGCTTTCGACTGGTCAGCAGAAATGAGGACCTTAAACATAATACAGAGTACAAAACACAATCAAATGTGCCCATAGTAGGAAGAGAGCATGTCAAGGATTTGGGAATAATGATGTCTGACGACCTAACGTTTAGGGAGCATAACCAAGCAAATATTGCGACAGCCAGAAAAATGATCGGATGGATTACGAGAACCTTCAAGTCCAGGGATCCCATCACAATGGTTGTACTCTTCAAGTCACTTGTGTTGTCCCGTCTTGAGTACTGCTCAGTACTCACTTCCCCCTTCAGAGCAGGAGAGATTGCTGAAATAGAGAGAATAGAGAGAACATATACGGCACGCATAGACGAGATAAAGCACTTAAATTATTTGGTTCTTCTCAAAGTTCTCCAAATGTGATCGCATGAAAGGAGACTAGAGAGATATCAAATAACACACAGGTGGAAAATACTGGAGGGCCAGGTCCCAAATCTACACAGTAAAATAACAGCATACTGGAGTAAACGGTTTGGAAGAAAATGCAGAATAGAACCAGTGAAGAGCAGAGGTGCCATAGGCACAATCAGAGAACACTGTATAAACATCAGAGGTCCGCAGTTGTTCAACATCCTCCCAGGATAAGAAATATTGCCGGAACAAGTGTGGACATCTTCAAGAGAAAACTAGAGAGTTTTCTTCATGGAGTACCGGACCAACCGGGCTGTGGTGGGTATGTGGGCCTGCGGGCCGCTCCAAGCAACAGCCTGGTGGACCAAACTCTCACGAGTCAAGCCTGTCCTCAGGTCGGGCTTGGAGAGTAGAACTCCCAGAACCCCATCAAGCAGGTATCGAGCAGCAGTACGAGTGTGGGTGATGGCGTGGGTGGATGTGCTCCGAGTGGTAGGGGTGGTAGAAGGAGCCTGGCGCCACGCCCTCGACCACTTGGCCATGCCCTCCACCACTTGGCCAGGCCTACCACCATTTGGCCACGCCCTCCACCACTGGCCACGCCATCCACCACTTGGCCACGCCCTCCACCACTTGGCCAGGCCTACCACCATTTGGCCACGCCCTCCACCACTTGGCCACGCCATCCACCACTTGGCCAGGCCTACCACCACTTGGCCACGCCCTCCACCACTTGGCCAGGCCTACCACCACTTGGCCACGCCCTCCACCACTTGGCCAGGCCTACCACCACTTGGCCAGGCCTACCACCACTTAGCCACGCCCTCCACCACTTGGCCACGCCCTCTACCACTTGGTCACGCCCTCCACCACTTGGACAGGCCTACCACCACTTAGCCACGCCCCCACCACTTGGCCAGGCCTACCACCACTTAGCCACGCCCCCACCACTTGGCCAGGCCTACCACCACTTGGCCACGCCCTCCACCACTTGGCCACGCCCTCCACCACTTGGCCAGGCCTACCACCACTTAGCCGCCACCCCCCACCCACCACTTGGCCAGGCCTACCACCATTTGGCCACGCCCACTACCACTTGGCCACGCCCATCTTAAGGGGAACGTTCCACACCCTCGTCATCAGTTGCAACACTCAGACACTCGCGTTCTCCAAGAAGAATGTTATTCTTATTAAGCCAATTTTGACTCCTTTTTTTGTTTTATATATATATATATATATAAATATATATATATATATATATTATATATAATATATATATATATATATATATATATATATATATATATATAT
>WNGS01083521.1:0-15594 GCA_020271785.1 Procambarus virginalis
GATATTGTGATAACTTTATCCGATTGCGATTTTGGCCGTATTAAGGCGTTTTTCGGATGTTCGAATCCCGATAATCGCGGGGTTACAGTACTTAAGAAGAAAAATGAGATTATGAGTACTAAAGTGGCAAAATGAGTAGAACAATAACGAAACAAAGACCACAAATACTTGAAGAAGTGGAAAAGTTGTTATTAATTTGGATACACGACAAGGAGTTAAGGGGTGATAGTGTTTCGGAGGCCATTATTTGTGAGAAAGCCAAGGTATTGCACGAAGACCTTCTAAAGAATACCCCTGCAATGCCTACAGCATTCAACAACAAGGTAAGTAATAACTTGAACATAGTTTTGTAGGTTTATTTAGATGAATTAGATATAAAAATTTAGTTTGATATGGGGTTTTTGGGGTAGTCAGGAACGGATTAATTCATTTCCCATTATTTCTTATGGGGAAATTAGCTTCAGAATACGAGTTTTCGGAATACGAGTGTGGGATGTTTTCTTTTTTTTGCTGTCACGACTGCAATGCGTACGTCGCCAATGTACATGTGGCAGACGCTTCACGAAGCTGTCGGAATTAGCAAAATAGAAAATACGAGAGCAACCGTACAGGGCCTGGGAGCAAGGTCGAGTTAGAGTCCTTGTGGGTCTCTTCTCAGACTAGCCTCACCTGGTCCTGCTCCACGTTGGTCGTTGGAATCTCCTCAATGATGTAACACTTTAAGGGACTCCTAGGGTCCTCATCAAATTTATAGTTTAGTGACTTACAGGCAACTCGGTGTTGAAGACACTTAGAGCTGAAGGCTTGAGTAATATTGGCAGTATTCAGAAGTGGTTCAACGGAAACACCGCATAAAGCTTAACAGTAGTTTATTTACTAACTTAACCACTAATACACAGGGTGCTTGATTTACTTTCGATTGGCGTCAGCAAAGCTATGGTTGCATTAGCGAGACTCTTGACGTCTGGCTAATCGACTCGTATCCACTCGTGGAGAAACACCTAACTTAACACAGTTGACAGCCAATCATTAACACGGCAACCTAACTGCCGGTATGCAAAGGGATCACAAGAGTTCCAACCGGATACTCGGTAATGATGATATGCAATAACACAATAATAATCACACAATACTAAATGTGTGGTGTATGTGAAGCTCACATTCACAGACGAGTGAAATGCAGTGATACCACACAGATAAACACGCATTCACCGTCGATTCACCTATAACCTGCGACAGGTATAAGAAGGTGAGAACTGTGGTTGATCCCTCAGATCAACACAGACACAATAAACAATGACAAGATCTTGTACTTACAGATAAGGTACCTTTCCTTACGCACTCACTCAGACTCGTTTATACAAGCACTCGTAGGTGGCCTGATAGCTGGTTTCGCTCGTAGACACGGAGGGTACTCGCAGTATCTTGAGATGATTTCGTGAGTAGGGCGTGCTGTATGCTTAACAGACAGACACACGCGCACACACTGGCACTGACGGTGCGTGAGGTGGTGACGTCACGTAGGAGTGAGGGCGGCGGCGGGCGCTCGAGGTACTGAGGTACACGCTCAAGATGAGTGGCGGTACCATGCACTACACTGTACACTGTGGTAATGTCACACACAGATTACTTAGGCGGCGGCACTGCCTTAGTTCACTCTAGGTCACTCACGACGATCTTTGTCACCAGGGGTTACCTGATACCAGTCTGTTTCGCTCTGGAGATTTGTCACTTTAGGCTTCTAAACAATATATTCCCACTCGTGATTCTGGCGAGTGTGTGGTATATCGCAAAGACGCTGAGTTAACTTGACGGTGAGGGATAGACGGTGATCAGTCTATTGGCCGGTAGAACAGAACACGTCCTCTTCGTATGGTCTCTCTCACGTGAATGAGTTTGCAAGGGTGCCGGGCATCTCGTGGCACACAACACAAAAGGAGTTACAATTTGACCAATAGCATTGCAGCAAATGAGCGGGAACCAATCATATTAGCTCGTTCGATGAGCAGTAGCAGGAGTGACGTCATGAACACGTCATAGCTGTTATTCAACATCGCGCCGGTTGACCCCAGAGGTCAGACGCTGCTGGCGCCTTCCCCTCTGTCTCAGCGGGCACCAGCCATGTACTCACTGACCCTTGGTGCAAGTATACTTAGCTCCCTGTATCTACTTCCTGCCTAGACATACGGCGGCCTACGTATTTTAACAGTGTTCCTGGTTAAGTGGGCATTCTGGAGATACCCAACATGCCAGAAAACTATCCAGGATTAAGAGAGATAGGCTTTGTGCACGAAGATCTGTGCACTGCAATGAGCCATTCAAGTCAGCTGTGGGAGGATCTTGGGAGACATACTCCCACATCACCCCCCAACAAAGATCGAGCTCCACAGCGTGGCGCTCGTTCCAACTCACACCGCTGACAACATGTGCACAAACTGAGTGCACTTTGCGCGGCCGGGTCCAGCGGACCCCGTTTTCTATACAGCTAGGCGAGGCGGGGCCTCGTCTAGACTATTCTCTTCTGGTAAGTGAGGAATTTCTTCAGTCACCGGATCACATGTGGCTATCTGTTCAGGTCTTGAGCAGGCACTGTGGTTGGACGTAGCTCCAGGTCTGGGTCGGCTCAACGCCTCGAAACCCTGAGTGGCGCTGGTCTGTCCACTGCCTCTCTCCACCTGTGTCATGCCTGAAACATCAGAGACACACTGGGAACCAGTGTCCGGTGATGCGCGTTGCGTTTCCTCGCTCATGTCTCCCTCGTTCGACGTCTCGTTAATCACCCCTGACCTACTCAACCAGTCAGCACCTACGTTGTCGGCTCCCTTTATGTAAACCACGCGGAATGTGAACTGTTGAAGGAACAACACCCAGCGCATTATTCTAGGGTTGGCGTTTTTAAGCGTACCGATGTGGCTGAGGGGTTGGTGATCTACTTGAAACGTGAAACGCTTACCATAGAGATACTGGTAGAATTTCCTTACTCCCACGACAGCAGCAAGGAGTTCCTTTTCTACAGTGGAGTACTTCTGCTCAGCATTGCTCAGTTTACGACTGGAGTACGCAACTGGCCAGATTTCACCGTCGTACTCTTGCATGAGTACAGCACCAATACCTGTATTTGAGGCATCTGTCCGAAGGATGTACTCCCTGGTAGAATCTGGTAGTCTAAGGATGGGTGCTTCAGTCAGCTTCTTCTTGAGCGTCGAGAATGCTGAGTTCTCCATTTCTGTCCAACGTACTCTAACAGGTGCATTCTTCTTGGTGAGATTAGTTAGCGGAGTTGCTATAGACGTGAAATTGGGAATGAAAGTTCTGTAGTACCCTGCCAGTCCCAGGAATGACTTAACCTGAGTCTTGGTGGCGGGTGGAGCGGCTTCACTGATCTTGGTGATCTTCTCAGGCAGCGGCCTGGTGAACCCTCCCCCTATCACGTGACCAAGGTACCTGACCTCCTTGCACCCCAACTCACACTTAGTGGGTTTTGCAACCATTCCTACTTCTTGTAGTCTTGTCAACACCTGCCTTAGCAAGGTCAGATGTTCTTCCCACGTAGCAGAGTGGATGAGCACATCGTCCACGAACACTTCTACTCCAGTAATTCCCCCCAAGACTTTGCGCATAGTTCTGTTGAACACGGCTGGGGCGTTCACCAGTCCAAACGGAAGAACTGTGAACTGGAAGAGACCTTCGCTTGTCATGAAGGCAGTGCAGCGCTTACTGTCTTCATGTAATGGAATCTGCCAAAATCCTTTTGTCAGATCAAGCTTGGAGAAATAGCAACTGGAAGCTAACCTCGAGAAGATCTCATTTTGATTGAACATCGGTTCAGCATCAAACTCTATGATGGAGTTCAACTTCCTGAAGTCGAGGCAGATGCGCACACCTCCCCCAGGCTTCTTCACTAACACCATCGGGCTTGAGTACGGTGAGGTCGACTTCTCTATTACTCCCGCATTAATCATAGATGCCAGTTCTTCTCTCACCTGTGGTACAAGGTGATGAGGAACAGGATATGGTTTTGTTCGTACCGCTTGCTGCTCTAGCAAAGGTATGCGGTAACCCTCTACTTTTGCTACCTTAGTGACGTCAGAGAGTACCTCCTTGTACTCTGCTACCAGTCGAGTAACCTGGTCGACTTGATCTTCAGACAGCTGATCATCAACCTTAACATCTCGGTGTGTCTCCTGCTGCTGTTGATTGAAGAGACCTGGCTGACCTTCCTCCTCGTCGGCGGTTATCACTGAGACACCGGCGATCGTTGCTGAGAGCAGAGGGTGGTCGATCGGCCCTGTCGATGTCGAGCCCTGCGGTCCTCTCCTGTTTTTACGTCTTACATGCTTCTTCGGCTTGTTGGATCCATCTGCAGGAGGGTCCTCGTAGCGTTGGAGCATGTTGCGTTCTTTTGCTTTCTCTCCCTTATACTTCAACTGGGTGAGGGTGTGGTCACTCCCTGTGACGTCATCCCCGGGCGAGTCGCCCTTGGGATCAGCTGGCTGGGGACGGCTGCATACAGCTGAGGCAGCGTCCTCACGCTCCCCCGTTTTCTTCGAGGGTGGACTCGGGCAATCAGAGATTCCCGGAACATTTCCCAATAAAATCCATATACAGCACGTTCCTGTTGAACGGCACGGATTTTACCTTTGATGTAAGGTGTGTCGACCCACACATACACCTCCACCATCTCTTTAGTATAGCCATTTGGGAATTTGACATAGACATGTCTACCTGTCTCAGATCCTGGCTGTACTAGGCTCTTTCTTACCATGTGAGTAGTGGCGCCTTTGTCACGGAAGATTTTCGCCGATTTTCCGTTAACATTTCCGTCCACCACCTCAAGGGTCCAAGCTAGTGGATCCTTTCCAACGTTGGGATGTTTCTTACCACTTGAGCTCACACCTGCTATGTAACCTGATTTCGGTTTTACCTTGCAATCAGCTGCACGATGACCTGGCTTACCACAGGTGTAGCACTTGTGCACATGCTTGTTGGAGGAGTTTCCCTGCTCCCCCGACACACCAGTCTTAAGCTTAGCTCTATCGCCAATACCTGTAGCATGATGCTTCTCGTGCGGCTTCACCCCTTTCACCTGTCTCCTGGCCCCAGCCCACAGATCAGCTTGCTTGGCCATAGACAGATTTGACACAATTTCTTGCTCTTTGAGCTTGACACGCAGAGACGATTCGCATGCTTCTAAGAACTGTTCACGAATCATCAGTTGATAGAACTTCATGCTCCCAGGAGCAGTCTCCATGAGTTCACAGTAACGGTTTAGACTCGATTCTAACCGCTGTAACATGAGCACATATGTCTCACCTTTTTGCAATTGAGCCCTACGGAAATTCTCTAGCATCCGGTCTGCAGTTATGCCAAAACCGTTCAGCAGCGCTGTTGTCAATGCCTCGTAATCTCCGCGCTGGTGCGGACCCAGACTGTGGTAGATAGTTAATGCCCTACCCTTTAACAATGCACTAAGAGCGAGTGCCCACTTTGATCTTTCCCACCCGCAATCAGCGGCGTGACCTTCGAAACGCTTGATGTATGCATCCATCGAGTCGTCCCTCTCATCAAAGTTAGCTAGTTTAGGTAGTTTGACAGTCTTACCTTGTTCAACGTTAGTCTCCGTTGAACGACCACTTGTCTGGTCATCCTGCCTTACTTGCAACTGCATGCGAGCTATGCGTTCAGTACTTTCTCGGTTCTACTGATCAGTCCAGCGTTTGTTTTCTCTCTCTTGCTGATCAGTCCACAGTTTGCTTCCTCTTTCCTGCTGATCAGTCCAGAGTTTCATAGCTTGCTCTGCTACTTTATTCCCTTCGAATCCCAACTCCCTAACTTGGTTACGGTATTCCTCTAAGGTGAATAATTGCGAGCCTGTAATACCTACACTTTGAGTTGGTGTCGTCCACAAGGACCTTTTGGGCCGAGATTCTTCCCCATAGAATCCCCCCAACGGAGTATTTAAAGGGCTAGATTCCCGCATGACTCCGTTTTCTTCCGCAGCGCGCGTGATTCTAGTTTATGTTTATGTTTAATGTTTATTCATATTCAGGTAAGGTATATACATACAAGTGAGGTTACATTAATGGATCGAATTATAGGTAGAGCTAGTACATACAATGCCTAAAGCCACTATTACGCAATGCGTTTCGGGCAGGAAGAACATTAATATCTAGAACTTAATACTAATAGAGCATAAAGAATAAAATGTGTTGAGAACAAATACAAATAAAGATAAAAAAAGGGGGGAACATGACTGAAAAAGCAGCACAAATACAAAAGGTTGACAAACAGCGTTGATTAAAAAATAACAGACATGGGTTGAACTAGAGGGGTAAGGTAGGTTACAGGGAATTTATAAGGTAGTGTTTAGTTTTTTTCTTAAACTGGTTGAGAGAGGTACAGTCTTTAACATGGTTGGGGAGGTCATTCCACATTCTGGGTCCCTTGATTTGTAGAGCATTTCTAGTTTGATTAAGCCGTACTCTTGGAATATCAAAACTGTATTTATTTCTGGTGTGGTGCTCATGGGTTCTGTTACAACCTTCAATGAAGCTTTTGAGTTCAGGATTGGCATTACAGTTCAGCGTTTTATATATGTATGATACACATGAGAGAATGTGCAGTGACTTAATATCTAACATATTCAGAGATTTGAGTAGGGGTACCGAGTGATGTCTGGGGCCAGAGTTGGATATTGTCCTAATAGCAGCTTTGTGTTGAGTAATTAGAGGACGTAAATGATTTTGGGTAGTGGAACCCCAAGCACAAATACCGTAGTTGAGATATGGATAGATGAGGGAGTAATAAAAAGTCACCAGGGTGACTCTCACAGAGAGTCACAGGGTAATAGTGACATCATTCTCGGTGACGTCACCCACAGGGGTCTCTACCTCCAAGTTCTCTCTCACTGGGGTCTCTCCCACTGTGTTATCTCTCACTGGGGTCTCACCACCGATAGCTTCATCCAGTGTGATGAGACTCGTGCACGCCACCTCAGCACTACCCTGCATGTGTGCTTGTAGCATCACCTCTTCCACGGCCCTCATGTGCTGTTCCACTCGTTCCTTACACTCTAACTCAGTAAGAGTGTCGTAGTCGTCAGGTCTACGAGCGGTCAAGGCCAGGTGAAGATGCAGGTAGCGCTGTTTGTACTCTACACACTCAGACATACTGGTGGTGTGTGTACGTAACAGGCTGTTAAACATCCTTTGAATACTGCTCGTCACTTTTGAATTTTCAGGGAAAATTTAAGTGCGAAATTTTTCTGTACAACCTAGCTCATAGGTTCCAACTAAGCCCCACGTTGGGCGCCAAATGTGGGGTTTTTCCTTTTTTTTTTTGCTGTCACGACTGCAATGCGTACGTCGCCAATGTACATGTGGCAGACGCTTCACGAAGCTGTCGGAATTAGCAAAATAGAAAATACGAGAGCAACCGTACAGGGCCTGGGAGCAAGGTCGAGTTAGAGTCCTTGTGGGTCTCTTCTCAGACTAGCCTCACCTGGTCCTGCTCCACGTTGGTCGTTGGAATCTCCTCAATGATGTAACACTTTAAGGGACTCCTAGGGTCCTCATCAAATTTATAGTTTAGTGACTTACAGGCAACTCGGTGTTGAAGACACTTAGAGCTGAAGGCTGGAGTAATATTGGCAGTATTCAGAAGTGGTTCAACGGAAACACCGCATAAAGCTTAACAGTAGTTTATTTACTAACTTAACCACTAATACACAGGGTGCTTGATTTACTTTCGATTGGCGTCAGCAAAGCTATGGTTGCATTAGCGAGACTCTTGACGTCTGGCTAATCGACTCGTATCCACTCGTGGAGAAACACCTAACTTAACACAGTTGACAGCCAATCACTAACACGGCAACCTAACTGCCGGTATGCAAAGGGATCACAAGAGTTCCAACCGGATACTCGGTAATGATGATATGCAATAAACAAAGGCACTGTCAATGGGACAGGCAATAACATGCACAATAATAATCACACAATACTAAATGTGTGGTGTATGTGAAGCTCACATTCACAGACGAATGAAATGCAGTGATACCACACAGATAAACACGCATTCACCGTCGATTCACCTATAACCTGCGACAGGTATAAGAAGGTGAGAACTGTGGTTGATCCCTCAGATCAACACAGACACAATAAACAATGACAAGATCTTGTACTTACAGATAAGGTACCTTTCCTTACGCACTCACTCAGACTCGTTTATACAAGCACTCGTAGGTGGCCTGATAGCTGGTTTCGCTCGTAGACACGGAGGGTACTCGCAGTATCTTGAGATGATTTCGTGAGTAGGGCGTGCTGTATGCTTAACAGACAGACACACGCGCACACACTGGCACTGACGGTGCGTGAGGTGGTGACGTCACGTAGGAGCTAGGGGGCGGCGGCTGGCGCTAGCGGCGGGCGCTCGAGGTACTGAGGTACACGCTCAGGATGAGTGGCGGCTGGCGGCTGCTGTGGTACACCATGCAGGTACACTGTGGTAAGGTCACACACAGTTACTTAGGCGGCGGCACTGCCTTAGTTCACTCTAAGTCACTCACGACGATCTTTGTCACCAGGGGTTACCTGATACCAGTCTGTTTCGCTCTGGAGATTTGTCACTTTAGGCTTCTAAACAATATATTCCCACTCGTGATTCTGGCGAGTGTGTGGTATATCGCAAAGACGCTGAGTTAACTTGACGGTGAGGGATAGACGGTGATCAGTCTATTGGCCGGTAGAACAGAACACGTCCTCTGGGTATGGTCGCTCTCACGTGAATGAGTTTGCAAGGGTGCCGGGCATCTCGTGGCACACAACACAAAAGGAGTTACAATTTGACCAATAGCATTGCAGCAAATGAGCGGGAACCAATCATATTAGCTCGTTCGATGAGCAGTAGCAGGAGTGACGTCATGAACACGTCATAGCTGTTATTCAACATCGCGCCGGTTGACCCCGGAGGTCAGACGCTGCTGGCGTCTCCCCTCGGTCCCACGCGGGCACCAGCCATGTACTCACTGACCCTTGATGGACAGTATGCTTAACTCTTTCCTGTATCTACTTCCTGCCTAGACATACGGCGGCCTACGTATTTTAACAGTGTTCCTGGTTAAGTGGGCATTCTGGAGATACCCAACATGCCAGAAAACTATCCAGGATTAAGGGAAATAGGCTTTGTGCACGAAGATCTGTGCACTGCAATGAGCCATTCAAGTCAGCTGTGGGAGGATCTTGGGAGACATACTCCCACAACCGGGTGGCCTGCACCCGGACCAGACCCCACCCTGATCCGGTGCATTATACCGGTAAGAGACGGGAGACCTCTTAAAGAAAGTGTAACCCTCTAGTTCAGGCTCTCCTGCACCCAGCACTGCCGGGTGGATAAATATAGGGCAGCAACGATTAGAGCCTCCTGAACATTAGTGTGGTGCCTGATCAGGCATCATGCTGTTCATAGTTAAGGTGCGGTTCAGAGGAACCGACACCACATTCAGCAAGATCGAAATAATGGATCTACTAACATCAACCTCTGGGGTAGCACCCATCGACGTCGTCATGGACGTTAATGGGCCCCAAATTCTTTTCAGTAGTGCAGCAGCACTAGAAGCCTTATTCACCACGACAACGACCACTGCACTTGAAGCACAGGGCCTAACACTCCTGCTACCCTACCAGTTCCAGGCAGTAAGGACTATATTCATTCACAGAGTGAGTGATATCATCGCTGAACGACCAGCTACTGAGATTGTGAAGAGCATAAACACCCAAAATAGATCCCTCATGGCCATATCGGCTCACCTCATTCAGCAGGATGTAAACAGAAAGCCAAACCTCAAGGTCACCCTCAAGACTCAGGCTGAGGCTACTCTCGCGGCCGACAACGGCCTCAGATGCTGTGGAGTGGCCTGCACACCCCACCAGATCTCCAGGCAGCGATATTTCCACCTGCGTCAGTGCTTTCGGTGTTATCAATACACCCACTATTCACAAAAGTGCCCAAATTCGAAACAGAAATGCAACATCTGTGCTGGGGAACATCATCACAAGACCTGCACAGCTGCCACCAAACGTTGTCTACTCTGCGACGGTGACCACACAGCCGTCTCTCAAGACTGCCCCAAGCGACAAGGGGAAATCAAGCAAATAACAGAAGCCAGACCAAGAAATTCTACTCCAAGAACGAAGGAATTTAACATTCAAGAACAAGCCTTCCCAGCTCTCCCGACAAGTGGCGCCGCGAGCGGCGCGCAACCCAACTACTGGACCAGCAACTCCCGCGCCAGCCAATCACAGCATCAGACGACGCCTCTGCACCAATCCTCACTCACACCGCCTCCAGCCACCTCTGACAGCACTGTAGCAGCTTTGATACACTTCGCTACTGAACTCTCAGGAGGTGATCTCAGACAACGGTACAGAATACTAAATGAACTATACAAGGCAAACAATCTTCCCACGTTCGTAATTCCAGAGGCCATGTTTACTGCTGGCTCCTCTCCACCAGAGCCCGACCCCGTTCCAGAGACGCCTGTCAACCTGGACCCTACAACTCCAGATACACCAGCAACTACATCTGATATCGTGGCATTGCCGCCAACTTCTCCTGCAAGTTACACCACGTCTTCTGATGACGACTCAAACGCCTATGTTGAAATTGAAACACAAACATCACCCCCAGCACCAGAGACCACTGCAGCACACTCACCATACTCATTACCAGCGCAATCTCCAAGAATCAACCAACTCTTCGAGGAACGTAAAAAGCAAATCACAGGATCTCCTGAATACAGGCGCCTTACCAGTAAGATATTCAACGCGAAGTATGCAGAAGCCTTGCTGAACAACCCAAACCAAAACTGCATAGTATCGAACGAAGAAATCTTCTCGTTGTGCGACGAAGCAACATTGTTTAAGGACCTATTCCCACCTGACTACCCCAAGTACAAAGAACATCAAATGACTACTAGAAGTAAGAAAAAATAGAGGATTCTAAGAAAGAAACCACTGAGAGCAGCCGCTCTCTTCCCCCTCTTTAGGGGATAGGGACCTAATTTTGCTCGTTTTGAGATGGTGGTACGGTACCCGACGTAGAAGACACACTCCACACACCAAGAGGAAAGAAAACCTGCCACTGCCGCCTTCCAGACCCGTCTCCCAGCCTAGCCAGATATGGGATTGATACAGCATCGACACTCGGACAAGCAGCTGGGTCTAGCCCTGGCACTTTTCTCTTCAACTTCAGCATTTCCTCTCACCGACTTCTCTTCAGCTGTCCCCATTTCAAGGCTCGCCCCATTGGGCATTCTTCTCCTGTATCATCATCATCATCATCATCCGGGTGGCCCTGTCTCGACAACCAAGCAGCTGCTCACTTGCAAAACGTAAACTCAGAAGTTTAGCCTGCTCAACTGTGCCCCCAGCATGGACTCTACACCAGTTCCTATCGACAACGACTCAGAGCAACCGGTCAGGGGCGTCCTGCCCTCCTCAACATCTAAGGTACAGTGTTTGTGTCTGTGTTTACCCCTCCACTCGCTTGAGCGTGGAGGCCCCCCTGGGTTTAGGGGTGCCCCAGTATATACGTGTTTGGCGTGTGCCCAACGCCATGTCCCTTGTGGTACGTGTCGTGCCCCCTAGGTGTTTCCTCCCTCCCTGGCCGAGCCGGAAGGCCTAGCTGCTTCTCTCTGGGGGGCTCAGCCGTGGCTGCTCGGCAAGGTCTCTCCTTGCCCACCACGGCGCGAATGGAGCTCCCCTGAAGCACGCCTGTGTGGGGTTTTTCCCGCCGGCGGGCTGGCAACACTCTGGAAGTGCCGCTCACGTGGCGCCCCTCGGGGCCCTCTTGGCGCTTCTTTGGGCAGGGGCCACTTCATTTTATTATGCCACAGGCTGGGGCCACTTTTCTTGGCCACTGGCTGGGGCCATTTCTGTCTACTATGCCCCAGAACGGGGCCACTCCGGATTATTATGCCTCAGGCTGGGGCCACTTCAGTTCTTAGGCCCCAGGACGGGGCCACCTCTGTTTCTTATGCTCCAGGCGGGGGCCACTTCGTTTACTGTGGCCCAGGCCACAGTAAACGTTTACTGTGGCGGGGCCATTTTAGTTTATATTTGTCCCAGGGCGGGGTCACTCCCATTTTATGCCCCACGCTTCAGTTCTGCCCAGGACGAGCCCACTTCAGCTTATGCCCAGGTTGGGGACACTTCAGCTTTAATGCCCCAGGTTATGGCCACTCCTGTTGTTTATGCCCCAGGACGGGGCCACTGCCGTTTATGCCAGAACGCTTGGGCCTTTTCAGTTATTATGCACAGGCTGGGGTCCCCTTCTGTTCGATGCCTTGGCTGGGCCACTTCAGTTTCTTATGCCCCAGGATGGGGCCACTTCAGTTTCTTATGCCCCAGGACGGGGCCACTTCAGTTTCTTATGCCCAGGACGGGGCCATGTCAGTTTCTTATGCCCCAGGACAGGGCCACTTCAGTTTCTTAAGCCCCAGGGCGGGGCCACTTCAGTTTCTTAGGCCCCAGGTCGGGGCCACTTCAGTTTTCCATGACCCAGGGCGGGGCCACTCCCATTTTACGCCCACACTTCAGTTCTGCCACTGGCCAGGGCCACTTCAGCTTCCCGTGGCCCAGGTCGGGGCCACTTCAGCTTCCCGTGGCCCAGGTCGGGGCCACTTCAGCTTCCCGTGGCCCAGGTCGGGGCCACTTCAGCCCTATACCCAGGACGGGGCCACTTCTGTTTATTATGACCCAGGATAGGGCCACTAAACTTGTTTATGCCCCAGGACGGGGCCACTGCCGTTATGGCCAGAAGGCTGGGGCCCCCCCTTCAGTTCTATGCCCTTGCCTAGGCCAACTTCGGTTTCCACGCCCTTGGCTGGGCCACCAGTTCCCGGTGTGTCCGGAAGAAACTGCGGCCTCCCAGGCTGCTGGTTTATCCAAACGTGTTGTCTGCCTGGTGTAGCCCGGAAGATACTGCAGCTTCCCAGGCAGCTGGTTTATCCAGACGTTTTGTCTGCCCAGTGTAGCCCGGAAGGTTGTCATAGCCGCTGCCGTCTTTGCCTTCGTTCAGGGGTTGATGTCCAGCCGACGTTCTTCCTGTGATGAGTTAAGCCGGCTGTGTTATTCAGATGTCTCTGCCGCTGTGTTCTAGCGGCTGATACTCGGTTGGGGCTGTTGCAGCCAGTCCAGCTGTCTGCCCTAGTGTCCGAGCCGCCACTCTCTTACTACGTTGTTGCTCAATTTTGGTGTCCAGCCACTGCAGCTGTTGGTGTTCCGGCTGCAGACGTTCCTGGCAGTCGGTGTTCCAGCTGCCGTGGGTGCAACAGTTGCTGTTCCAGCGTGCTGCTGTTTAGGTGGAACACGGTCCAGCCACCGACGCTCCAGCGGTTGTTAGACCAGCTCCCATGCTCCGGCTGAAGTTGTTCCTGATGTTCCAGTTGATACTGTCCCTCTGTTCATGTCCATGCTACGGCGTTTCAGCTCTCGAGGTTCCACCTGCTGACGTTCCAGCCCCCGAAGTTCCAGCGGGCGGGATTCCAGCTGAAGCGTCACAGCTGACATGCCTATTATCCATTCCTTTTCAGTTTATTGTATTTGATTGTATATTATTTTCAGCTTCATGTATTAATCCCGTTTTCTCTAACGAGTTATATTCCAGCATTATTTCGAGCATAATTTGTTTTGCAGTCGTACTTTCCTTACTATTGCAAATTCTCCTTGGCCCGCTGCTGCTAATTCCGTATCTTCGGCAGCTGCTGAGCTGTTCTTATAACTGTCGCTGTCCCAGCCGTCGGCGTTACAGCTGTTGCTGTTTCGTTGTTTCCAGCTGCTGACATCCTAGCCCTTTTGGCATGAGAAAGCTTCAGCTTTAGCTTTAGTTCGTTCCCGGCGTTCCCCTTAACATTAGCTCCCAGGCTCTAATGGTCCCTAATTGACTTGAAGTGGGACTTCTACTTATCACTGAAGGTTTCCCTGGTGCCCAGTTGCCACTATTTATTTATCTTCAGCAGATATTGGTGTCCAGTTGCGATGTCCAGCTGCAGGTGTTCCAGCTGCAGTGTTCCGGCTGCTGATGTTCCGGGACAGGATTTTGCAGTGTACATTTGGCAACAGTTGTTTATGTTAAGTCCCTTATTTTGCCCCTTTTTGACCACTGGTGATTGTTATACATGCTACGTTAATGTTGGTTTAATGTTAAGGTTAGGGGTTTCCCTGCTTACTTCCTCCTCCCAGTGTGGGACGTTTACTTATTCATCTATTTATACAGTGATTTCTATGTTGTGCTTGACCTTACTCTTGTCATTTCCAGTTCGCCCTGTTCGGTGATGTTTTAAATTTATTATTTAACAATTTAACGTTTCACGTTTTGGATTTATCAATTAATGTATTAATGTCAGTCCCTGGTAAAAAAAAATTATCTGGTATTATTAATACTGCTCATATTATTACGGTTAACGTCAATCAATCAATCAATTAAATATAGGTCAAGATACCCTTTGGGTGAGCATGGAAGTGGGGATAGGGGAAGAATTAGTGGGGGTGAGAGGAAGGGTTTTCAGTATGAGGTAAAGTGCCAGGGCTAGACCCAGCTGCATGGCATTGACATCGTTATGACCAGACTAGACATTGGAGGCAAGGAATCGGATTTTGTGACAACATTTCGTCTCTCTGAGCACCCACGGAGATAGCAGCCCCCAGCTGGGTGTGCCATGGAGGCTCACACCAGATGTGGTCTAGGATTCGCCAAACAGCATCGAGCCCCACCCAGGGCACCAGAAAACGGGAGCTAGCAGGTCCCCCCCCCCCTAAAGAGGAGGGAGAAGAGTTAGGAGGCTATATAGTTGGAAGTTAAGTGACTTGAGTGGTGGTATTTAGAGGAGAGGTGTCATGTAAAAGACGGAGCAGGAGGCGGATCGTCAATAAGGTTAAAGAGGTTGTGCGTATGTCTGGGTCTACTTAGGACGTTTCTGAGGAACGCGTCGTAGTTGTCATGATAGGTGAGAATTCTATTAATCTGTTTCTTCCCCATGGTATCCCAGGTTATGTTCAGAGGTGGGATGTTCGCCCACTCATGCAGGGCCTCACTAGTGGTAAAGTCCTGCCAGTGGGTATCGAACACCCATCTGAGAGCCCTGTTCTGGATACGCTGAGTTTCTTCCTATTTGTTGGTGCTGCAAGTGATAGTGGGATCGGTGCCTATGTTAGGAGTGGGAGAATAAGTGTTTTGTATAGATAGAGCTTGGTGGCTTGGGAGGCATGTTTGAGTGGGTAGAGTTTTGATAGAGCTTGTGAGGCTATTGCTTTCTTGGGTGTTATATGTGTGTGAAAACGAAGGTTCGAGTCTAATGTGAGTCCAAGTACTGTGTGTTGTTGACTCTTGGGATCTGGGTTGCATCTGGTGATTGAGAGTAGAGTTTTACTGGGGCAGGGTTACGTCGTTTGTTGTAGAAGAAGTATGTAAATTTTTGACTTGTTGGGGTTTGTTTTTATTCGCCAGTCGTGTTCCCAGAGGGTGACTTTGTCAATTTCGTGTTGTGCTTTCCGTGTGAGGGCGTTAATCGTATAGTCCAAAATTAGTTGGGTTACGTCG
>WNGS01083544.1:0-18648 GCA_020271785.1 Procambarus virginalis
TTAAGAACCATCAGTTCGTCGAGAATGGGTTCAGTGACGAAAGAAGGATTGACAATAGTGGTGTAGTGGTAAGACACTCGCCTGGCGTTCTGCGAGCGCTTTGTCATGGGTTCGTATCCTGGCCGGGGAGGATTTACTGGGCGCAAATCCTTAACTGTAGCCTCTGTTTAACTCAACAGTAAAATGTGTACTTGGTTGTAACAACGATTCTTCACAGCGGGGATCGTATTCCAGGGACCTGCCCGAAACGCTACGCATACTAGTGGCTGAACAAGAATGTAACAACTCTTGTATATATCTTAAAAAAAAAAAAAAAAGAAAAAAAAAGTGCCCTTGCTCGAGATGTTGGGTACGACAGTTCGACGAGTGAGAGAGTATGCCTCCCCAAACACCCGGGCATCAAAACAGAAGAAGTCCGAAAGAATAATCAAGACTGGCAAAAGGTCGGCAGGAAATGACTATTAGAAAGGAGATGGGGGGAGAAAAATTAAACACAAGGAAAAAGAAAAGATTTCTGGAAATTTTTTGAAGACAGCAGCAGAAGCATAAGGCTTCAAAAGAACAGACGACTGATCCATGGAGCATCACACACCGGCAGCCGAACACCAAGCCTCCTCACGACAACAATGGGCTAGAAAGGGAAGGGGGAGATGTGAGGTTTAGCTTCCTTAGCTTTCCTCATAACTCATACCTCTCAGTTTTGGGACCAGTCTAGTGGCATAATCTTCTGTCTTAAACTAGGTATAGAATCTAGGCTGGAGCTGTATACTCCAGGATTGGTCTGACATAAGTGGTATACAAGGTTTCGAATGATTCCTTACACAAGTTTCTAAAGGCAATTCTTATGTTATCCAATCTAGCAGATGCCGCTAATGATATCCTTTTGATGTGGGCCTCTGGGGAGAGAAGTGTTGATGTTCGTGAGGGAAGATCTGGTACCCCTTCCCCAGCCCCCGAGAGGAAAGCACCATGCTACTGGTGTTGGCATGACTAATGTTGTTCCTTTCAGGTGTACTGTTGTGGCTTTTTTCCTGGCGGTCTTATAACTGTTAGAGCGCTATCTTAAATCTACTGGAGATAAGAAACAGCCAATGTTAAATCTCGACTACCACCAGATGGACTGGTTTAAATGACTCCAGAGCCATGAGGGCACTAGTCAACTACAACAGCAAAGGAGAATTGACAGCGAGAAAGCAGTAGACAAAGAGCATAGAGAATAACATAAAGTTCTGCCGTGAAGATGCTAATCTCTGGAGACAGGCGGCACACATAGGTGTAGTCAGGAAAAACAACAGAGTAGCCTATACCATCTGCAGACTTTGACCCATAAGTGAAGATGGAAATGGACTGGGGGCAATGTCCGAACGACACGAGGGGAAATATAGTTAACACGAACCGAAAGGGCATTTTGTAAGTGAGACAACAAAAGAGGTAGATGGTGAAGGGGAACAGGGACCACAGGTGAGGTAAAGGTCAAGGCATGACATAAGTGAAAGTGAAGTAGTTGTAAGGACCGTGCAAGTTGGCAAACACATTAGTGATCACAGTGATCCTGTAGAGACAGGATGTCAGTTACAACATACAGGCTTAGGGTAGGGCAAATCCACAAGGGCCGTGATGAGGGGTTCGAACCTACGTCCGAGAGGATCCCACACGCGCCTTAATTGACTGTGCCACGACATGGTCAAAAGAATTGCAACCAGGAGTGCAGCTGCCCTCACACAGATCCTGCAGTCTTTCCGAGACACAAACCAGGGTTTGTCTAAGGCGTGTCTGGGATCCTCTTGGACGTGGGTTTGAACCCTCATCACGGCTCTTGTGGATTTGTTCATTTGATTCATCACTCTATTGTGATTTGTGTATGTAATGTCAGGGTAGGGGTTGAACAAAAGGCACCAGAGCTGAGGCGTAACCCAGTATGGTGCAGAGCATCAAGACAGTGAAGGGTAGGAGAAGCAAACGAGTAAGCAGGGCAAACATAATCAGGTTTAGACAGAATGAGAGAGGAATGTAAAGAGAGGAGTGAGCACCTATCAGCTACCCAAGAAGTATGGGACAAGACCTTAAGTAGGTTAAGAGCCTTAAAACATTCAACTCGGAGGTAAGAGATATGGGGCGACCAAGACAAACGAGTGTCAAAAATTAGCCCCAAAAGCTTAGCAGAATTTTTGTACAAAAAGAGCTGACCATAAAGCAACAGAGGGGGACGAAGAATGACGTGCTTCCGAGTAAAGGTCATAGCACAAGTCTTGATTTCAGAGAGCTTGAAGTCATGATTGGTGGCCCAAGATGACACAGCATCAATCACAATTTGAAGCCGCCGTTGAAGGAAAGGCAAATCATCACCTCAACAGCATAGGGAAAGATTGTCGACGTTGAGAGCAGAGAAAAGATGCCAGAAGAAAAGGAGGAAAGAAGACCATTGAGGGCAACCAGGAAAATAGTAGTGCTCAGAACACTACCTTGGGGTACACCTTCGTATTACCGAAAAGAGGCAGAGAGAGTGGTACCAAGCCTTACTCTAAAGGAACGACGTGAGAGGAAGCTTTGGAGGAAGAGAGGAAGATTACATTGAAGGCCAAAAAAACAGCGTTGAATGTAATGAAACACCATTTTCTGGGTGAGTCCCGGAGGCTCCCCGGAGCTTACTAGGCTGATATGCTAATGTCAGACTTTGGCATCAGTCATGTGTATAGAGTTCTTATGGGCCTACCGGGGACCACGAGCCAGAACCTGGCCCCCTCTAGAGAGGCAAGGGGAGCAATGGCCTATTGAAACCCCCATGTAATTGGAAGCATTCTATGTCTGCCATCGACCGGGTTAGGCACCCAGAAAGGTTGGCGTCCCAAAACTAACCCCTATTCTGGTGAAAATTGCAACAAAAAGTCGAACGAGTGGATAGAACTCCCCAAACAAAAACGAGCAAACTCGTATGATGTCATCCGTCGTCGCGCTGCTGTCTGCCCAGCCCCTCCCCTCGAGGGGGAGAGGGCAGCCCCAGACCTACTGCGCCAGCGATCCACACCCCAGTTCTGAGGCTGGATGTCAAAAACACGCGAAAAAAACGCTGACTGGAGAGAGGGAGGGATGCCGGGGAGCCTCCAGGACTCACCTAGAAAATGGCGTTTCATTACATTGAACGCTGGTTTTCTGAGGGGGAGCCCCTATGCATCCCCGGAGCTAACTACCCACAGAAGAAAAGAATAGAGAATTACCCGGGAGGTGGTTGCTGCTCACTCCTCAACCCAAAGCCGAGACAACTGGCTGCATCCGCCGACCCAAAGCGACACAGACCCGACCGGGCCCAGGAACGTTTACAAGGTAACAAGCAGCCAGAACTCTGTTCGACCACCAAAATCCCCACGCCCGAATGTCAGCCCAGGACATACTGCCAAAGATGGCGGCAAGAGCCACGAACTTGCGGACATCATGGGCACGGGGATAGACCGCAGGCTGGCTAGCCTTAATAACTCTGCGGACGACCTGGGAGACCCGCACCCTCGAACAGGGAAGAAGGGAAACCGGATCAGCCCAAAGTGCATCCACGGACATGGAAGCAGTGGCGCGCAAATAACGGCGGAGAGCCACAACCGGACACAAAACATGACACCCCCCCGGCTGAACCAACCCAGCATTAACAACCCAAGGGCCCCTCCGGAACGCAGCAGTCTCATTCTTAGCCAGAAAAGAAGGAGAAGAAGGCTGCAGACGAACAGATCGCCCCGACCAAAGGAGCAGAAACATCTGCGCCTGAGGAGAGCATGAAGCTCACCCATCCGACTCGCAAAGGCCAATGCCAACAGGAAAAAGAGCCTTTGAAAATAAATCTGGAACCGAAGGGGCCACAACAAAACAAGGAGAAGAAAGAAAAGAGAACACACTGTCCAAAGACCAGGATGGCTCAGGTGGCGGATGAGCAGGCCGGAGGTGAAACAATGCCCGAGACAGCTTGCAAAACGGTGCAGACGTGACATCAATACTGAAAGCAAGCTGAAGCGGCTCCGCCAGTGCCGCATGATACAAGGCGACAGTGTTAGGCATAAGAAGACGGTCCTGGAACAACCAAAAGAGAAAGGACAACACCACCCTAACAGAAAGCAAAGTACAATGACGAAGACGTAAGAAGAACTAGAAGGACCACCAGGAAACTTCATACTGCCGCCGAGACGAAGACCGCAGGTGGGACACTAATAAGGAAGCCACCTGATCACCATAGAGATGATGATAAATTCTAGTCAAAAACACCATACATGAAGACTCGAGAAGATCAAACCAGCCACGTGACGTACCGGGTCGATCTGCTGGAAGAGGCGGAGCCGCGGAAAAACCTCTGGGTTCCGACACCGAGCAAGCAGCGCCTGAAACCATGGCTGGGCCAACCACCAAGGGGCCTAGAGGACAACTCTCCCCTGGTAAGTCTCTAAGTGAGTCAGAACTTTGAGCAACAGCTGAACCGGGGGAAAGAGGTACAGGAACCCCCACCTCGACCAGTCCTGCCAAAAGATCTCGACCCCGACAGCCTCACAATCGGGAAAGGGCGCCACATACAGGGGAAGGCACCGCGACCACACCGATGCGAAGAGGTCCACCTTGGGGCATTCGAACGTCTGGCAAAGCCAACGGAAGGAGTCGGCATCGACCATCCATTCCGTGGAGAGGGGAACAAAATGAGATAGGCCGTCGGCCAAGACTTGGACACTCCCCGCACGTGAACTGCCAGGAGAGCCAAACCCCAAGAACTCAGCAGATGAGTCACTCGAAGCAACTAGTGCCAAAGAGCCAAGGACCGCATCGAACCCCCCCCCCCCGGTTCAGACTATGAACCATCGGGGAGCCGTCTGAATGGAGCCTGATCGTCGACCCATGGGCGACTCAAATCCTCCAAAGAGCAAACCACACCGCAGCGAACTCCCGCACAGTGCTGTGGGCTTGACGGAAAGACGGACCCCACCGACCCTGGCCGACCTGATGAGCACTGGTCATAAAGCCCCAGCTGAGAGGCGACACGTCCGTGAACGCATCGAGCGAGGGCTCGGGTAGGCGCCAAGGCACTGATCCCCAAAAAACCCAAAGAGGAAGCCGGTGACGCAGCAACTGATGCAAAGCCCCCGGGGTCCAAACCCAGCAATTGCAAGAGAGGCGGAAGAGACGTCCCCGAAGGAACCAGAACAGCCGACGAAGCCAAACCCGACCTGGCGGGTAGACCAGCATTGCAAAGTTCAGGCTCCCGCACAGACCCTCGAGCAACTGCCGGGTGACCCGGGAGCCCCCCAGAAACAGGCACAAGAGGGACCGCAGCTGCAGAAGAGACTCCAGAGGAAGAGACAAGGAAGCGGCCCGAGAGTTCCACACAAGGCCCAGCCAGGTCCGAACCTGGGAGGGATCCAGATGGTGACTTCCTCCAGTTCACCAAGAACCCGAACCCGGTGAGCTGAGAAAGAACCAGATCCCTGGCTAGCAGACAAGTGGACTGGCTGGGAGCCCAAACCAGCCAGTCGTCAAGGTAGGCCAACACCCGAACACCTAACAGACACAGACGGGTCACCACAACCCGCGTGAGGCGCGTGAAAACGTGAGGTGTCAGGTTTAACCCGAAAGGAAGACAATGAAAGTGGTAAGCACGAAGCCCCCACAACAAAACCGAGCCAGTCCCTGAACCCCGGATGAATCAGGACATGCCAATAAGCGTCCCGGAGACCCAGGGACACCATCCAAGCGCCTGGCTCAAACAGGAGCCGAACCTGGGACAGCGTGGTCATCCGAAAGGAGGGGCAATGAACCCAGGGGTTCAGACAGGACAAGACCAGAATGAACCGCAGGTCCGCGCAATCCCATTTCGGTACTGGAAACAGACAGGAAACCCATCTGAGGGACGTTGTCGTTTCAACCACGCACAAGCGAACCCACTCCAAGATGACCTGACAGAGCGCAGGGTAAGAAGCCTGCCCCGCCAGCCCCGAACCCCCTGCAGGGGAAGGGGCCACCCAACGCCACCGGAGGCTGTGCGAAACGACCCAAAACGCCCAAAAATCATGGAACCAGGCGTGAATGAACAGCGCAAGCCTCGACCCCATCGCCCCACCAATGGAGCGAATCGTGAAAGGGCCGGTGCCCCTTACGAGACCCACAACCTCGCACAGAGCGAACACCGCACCGACCAGACGAAGCCGAGTCCGAAGGAGGAGCCGAACCCGAACCTGACACCAGTGGCCTACCACGACGAAAGGAACCCCGAGCCTAGGCACGACCCTTCCGGGAAGGCCCACCATGGGACCCACGGAGAACCAGCAAGTCCGACATAGGCCGGCAAGAAGCCAAAGCAGCCTGAATAAACTGCGCAATGCCTGAAGCTCAAACAATAGAGGGCAAAAAGGGGAAGACATCCTAAGAGCCAAGGCCCAAACGGATTCCACAGAGGAGGTAAGCACCATCTGCCGACACGCGAGCCGGGAGGCATAAAACAGAGCCACCGCATCCCGCAAGATCGGTGCGAAAAGCTTCAGCAAGGCAGCCGCCTAGCGAGCCGCCGAGGCCAAGGCGCCAGACCCAGGAACAGCCCCAAGTGCCCCCACATCCTCTGTGAGCCAGTCAGAAGATAGCTCCAGGAGGGAAAAGAAGCGCAAGCCCGCAACCAAAAGGCCCCGAGCACACAAGTCCTCCGCCACCTGCGCCGCTGAAAGGAGGGGAACCTGCACATGGAGCTGAACGACACCAACATCCTGGGAAAGGGCAGGAGCAAACAAGCACTCATTGAGGTGCTCAAGGTCGCCCCTCAGGAAAACCTGAAGCACTGTCGAAGCTTCCCGCCATTCAAGCGTGCGGGAACGGCAGAAGGAGTGCCAAGCCTCCAAGGCAAAGACAGGACAGTCCGCCAGCCAGGATGACTCCGGAACCTCGTAATGGAGCCAGAAAGGGAACGAAGTCCCAAACCTGAATGCCGAGGGATCCATTGCCGAGGCATAATCCGGGTCACGCAGGAGGTTTGTCGCAAGGGCCGCCCGCACCGCAGCAGGTTGGATGCGATAAGCTGAAAACCTCCAGAAAGACAGAACTGAAGCACCCGGGGAACACAAAACCGAACCAGGGGAGGGGCAGACACCAAATCCAACTTGTATGCAGAAGGGGGAAAAGAAAACCCCAATCCTTGTAACAGTAAGCTCCGCTCAAAGGGTAGAAAAACCCAGTCGGGGTCCAGCGGGGCCCAAGGCCCCCATGTCAGCCCCACCCCAGCCCCAGGGTCCTCTTCAGCAGGACCCGGGGCCGAGTCCTCCCCCCAAGCACCGACCCCACTAGACAAGGCCGGCGCAGCCGCAGAAGCCAGATAGAATGAGGCCCACTGGTCAGACCCAGAGGCTTTGGCCGAGGGAGGAGACTCGAATGCCTCCGTCGCCACACCGGAAAGGATACCCCCTGAGGCTGCCCAAGTCTCAAGACCAACTAACCCCTGTCCCGACTCCGAAACCCTCAGACGTTTCAGGGCTGGAAGCAGGAGAGGGGGACCAGAACGAACAACAGGAGGGGAAGGACCAGAAGGTGCAGACTGAACCAGGTTCGAAGCGACCCCCACCCCCAAGTCCGGGTCCCTATAAGCAAAACGGGGCATCCGGGTGAGAAACCAACCTAGCGCGTTGCAACAACAAAAACCTAGAATGCAACCCCTGTGCAGCCTATACCCGAAGATTATCATCCATAGATTGGGTAAATTGAGTCACCAGCAAGCAACAGTACTCACAGGACTCAGGGTTGAAAGTGTCACCGACCCAACAGGTTGCATGACGGAGGCAAAAACAATGAGGGGTCGCCCTGAGACAAGGGGACCGAACAACCCTTAAACTCGCACGAAGCAAGGGAGAACCCCGGGGTCACATTCATTGGACCCACGCGTCCCCTAGGGGATTCCCAGGGGTCCTGAGCGTTTACTTGAAGAGGACTCGCGCTCAGGTAAACCCAGGCAGGGTACTGCTAACCGGCACCCAAAATTACCAAACAAACAGTCTAAAGCTGAACCCCAGGGACGTGTACACTCATGGGGACAAAGCAGGGGGCACCACCAAGTATCAGGGTGAGGCCAAACACCAGTGGTAAATAGGGCAGAACCCCCCAATAAGGCAAAAGAAAAAGAAAAACATAACTTCGCAAGAGGACAACGTACCCCAAGGAACAGAGCCGGCCGCTGTGATAGGTAACAACTAACTGCACAACACCCTACGCCCCTACCAGTGCGAAAACTGCCTCTTACCCTAAGGTTAACTAGGGGAGACAAAACCTCCAAGTACCCAAAGAGTGGCCGAGAAACTGAGCAGTAAAACAGACACACATAGGCAGACTCCGAGGAACTTGTGGAAGGTAACCCCAAGCTCCAAGGGCAGTACTTACAAGGCATCTAGGGAATGGAACCCTAGGCGCATGCAGCTTGAGTATTGAAGAATAACTCCTGGCTCTCGCACCTCTTATTAATCCAGTTGTCAGTTCCAATATTACTCAAGTATTTGTTCCAGTACCCAGGACCCCTTCAGAGGAGAAGTGGGATGTGGTTGTTCAAGATTCATGTGTGGCCAACCTAGTTGTTGCGAGTAAGCCTGGTACTATGACCCCACTTTATTCCAATCCAGTAGATGATTTGGGAAAGGACGTACATGTACCATTGTCTTGCACCCTCATACCTCATACAGGTATGAGGGTGTCCCCAAGATGCCCACATAACCAGGAATACGTTTATAATACGGAGGCCGCCGTATGTCCAGGCAGGAAGTAGATACAGGAAAGTTAAGCATACTTGCCACAAAGGGTCAGTGAGTACATAGGAGGTGCCAGCGTGAGAGAGGGAGAGGAGACGCCAGCGAGGCGACTGACCTCTGGGGTCAGCCTCAACCGGCGCGATGGAGAATAACAACTGTAACGTGGTCGTGACGTGTTCATGATGTCACCTCTGCTACTGATCAGGGAACGATCAATATGATTGGTTCCCGCTCTTTTGCTGCAATGCTATTGGTCAAATTGTAATCCCTTAATTGTGTTGTGTCCCACGAGATGCCCTACAGCCACTGGCATGAGCATTCACGTGAGGGAACCCTTGCATAGAAGATGTGTCCTGTTCTGTCTATTGACCAATAGACAGAAGAACACCGTCTATTCCTCACCATCAAGTTAAACTCGCCGTCTTTTCGATATACCAACACTCGCCCGGAATTGCGACTGTGACAATATGTTGTTCAGAAGCCTAGTAGTGACAAATCACCAGAGCGAAACAGACTGGTATCAGGTAACCCCTGGTGACAAACAGAGATCGTCTGTGAGTGACGTAGAGTGAACTAAAGCAGTGCCGCCGCCTAAGTAACCTGTGTGTGATTTTACCAGAACTGTACTGTGTTACGTACCTCTATAAGCTACGTAATTAAATACATTTAATTTGTACTTCTACATTAATTTGTACTTATATATATGCCTTGTTTTATCTGATTGTATGTATGTACATCTAAATATTCCTTACTTGTATGTAAGTTATGTGTTGCCTGATTTATATGTTGAATTAGGCCTAACTTTTCCACCCATGGGAACGATTAGAGTCTCTTGTCTGTTCACGGTTGATTTCGTGGGAAAGTGGTTTTATCTATGATCATCAGTAGGAATCACTGATGGGAATTCTGTAATTGTTTGAACATTGGGGGGCAACATTCCGTGAGAAACTTCTAGTTCCGGTGGCGGGGGAGCGTTGCCAATATTTTCCCTTTGTTATTTTATTTTAATTACTGCATGTATTAATAATTACATTATTTTTGTTATGCATGTTATTCTGACCATTTACTAAGTTACTTTAAGATTACTCTTGTCACATTATTTTGCTCCATGTAAGTTTAATTAAATAATGTTAGTTTGGCAATTTTCCGCGGGGCGGAAGCAATGTTTTTGACTCCCGCAGTTTTAGTATTCAGTAACTCGCACGGGACAGGAGAGATAACAACTGGGGAGATAATTCTGTTAATATTTGTTTTGCCATACATACATTTATATTATAAGAGAGACAATACTTAAATTTGCTTTTATAAGTGATCTTGTCCATCTGTGCTATATATATATCTTGTACTTATATTATTGTTAATATATATAATATAATTTATATGTATATTTCTTAGTCCTAAGGGATAAATACTTTATTTTTGCTTGTGCCAATCATGTGGTTACACTGGTGACCCGCTCTATATTATAGCAATGCTAACATGACCCTAGACAACAAGTTTCTTAATGCTGTACAGGGTTACGAGCCGTAACGAACGATCTGGTAACATAGTTATGGGGGCCTGTGCCGGGAAATATTATTCCCACTTAAACTTAACTGTGCTAATCTAACCTTGCCTTCCTAGGTACCAGTGTCTTGTGTGTTTTCTGCTATTAACTATTCCATGTGCCATGCAAGCCTTCCTGTGTGTCAAGTAACAACGTTTCACGATTTTGAGGTAAGTCATCCTATAACTTTTGTTTGTGCAGTGAGGCCAAGCGAATTTTCAGTGTGGTGAAAATTTTACAGTGAAGTGAAGTGCAGTGCCAGTGTGTTTATTATTATTATTATTGTGAATCAAGTGCCAAGTGTTAATCACGATGGAGGACCAAGTGTTGTTGTTGTTGGCTCAACCAAACTTTGAGGGAATTAAAAACCTAACAAAGTCTGCGTTAGTAAATATGGCCAATAAGCTAGAATTAACCGCCAGAAATAGCATGACTAAGGCACAAATTCTGAGAGTCATAGTGACACATTTTGTTGAGAACCAAGAATTAGGAGAAGAATGTCTGGAGGAAGTTAGAGAAGAGTCAAGTGATCAAATTGCTTTAAGGCGTCTGGAGTTAGATGCACAAGTAACGTATGCTAAACTTGAAGCTCAAAAAGAACAGAAATTATTAGAGATTGAGGCTCAAGAAAAAGCAAACGAATGTGCAAGGCAACAGAAATTATTAGAGGCTGAAGCTCAGCAGAGGGAGCTTGAGACTAGGCGTTTAGAACTTGCGGCACAAAACCAGAGAGTTTTAATGGAGTTGCAACTAGAAGCAACAAAGAAGGAACAATTAGAGATTCAACAACAAATGGCTGACACTAATCTCAGGCTTGAAACACAGCGTATGGCAGCTGGGCATGGAAATTCTAGTAATGTTTCAATTAATAATGATAATAATCCCATAAGGATGAGTAAATATATAGAATTACCCAAGTTTAATGAGGAGGATCCTGAGGTTTTCTTTGCACATTTTAATAAGATTGCCATCAGTATGAACTGGCCAAGGGATCAATGGGTAGCAATTATGCAGTCTCAATTTAAGGGGCGTAGTCAGGAGGTTTTTACATCCCTACCTGACGCTCATAGTTTTGATTATGAATTTGTAAAGAAAAGCATCTTAAATGCTTATCAATTAAATCCAGAGGCACACAGGCAAAAATTTAGAAACCTAAGGAGGGTAAGTGATCAGACAATAGCTGATTTTACTCGTCAAAAGACGAACTATTGCAACAGATGGTTAAAGTCACTTTCAGTCACAGAGTTTGATGCTTTAAAGAATCTTCTTATCATGGAAGAAGTATTGTCTTGTCTCCCAGACAAATTGTCTACTTTTATGGCAGAACAAAAGAATATAACAGACATTTATGAGCTGTCAAAGCTCGCTGATGAGCATGAGTTGTTGACTAAGGCCCAGTTTACGGCCACTTCACCTAAGTCTAGTCATAGAGTAAATTACAATGCTCACAGAACTCCTTATCATTATAAGCCCACTCCTAGTCCGCCAGTTACTCCCGTGAACTCTTCTCTTACTAACCCTAAGATTGTTACTCCACTGCCAGGATCATCTAAGCCTAGTAATGCTCATTATAAACCTGCAGTTGGTTCTACCAGTGTGCCCACTTTCAAGCATTGTACACATTGTAAGAGAAGGGGTCATGTGATTACTTCATGTTTTAGTTTGCATCCTGAACTACGGCCAACTGGTCTTATTATGAGTAAAGGATTGCAACATATTAATTCTTCATGTACTACAGTCAATCCCAATTGGATGGCTGACTTTAAACCATATATTTCCACAGGTACATTATTATGTAATAATGGTAACCATAAGACTGTTCAATTACTCCGTGATACTGGAGCTTCACAGTCTCTTATTGCCCAAAATGTACTTGCTGATGTTGACACCCGAGATCTGGGTGAAGTTGTACTTCTCCAAGGTATTGCCGGTAGAGTACAACCTGTATCTTTAATGCAAATTAATCTTGATTCTAAATATACTTCAGGATGGTGTAATGTGGTGTAAGTAAGCAACTGCCCATTCCTGGGGTAGACATTATATTAGGTACAGGTGTAGTAGCAGATGCGCCATTCCTGTGGTAATGATTTTGGCAACCGACAGGTTGCAGGGCCCAAGTGTCCCATAATGTTAACCAATCCCAGAATGTATTAGCTAAACCAGAGGCAGATGATATTATTTACCCTGCTTGTGTGGTTACTAGATCAATGGGAAAAACAGGTGAGAGTAATTCTGATTTCACTGAGGTTGCTGTTCCCAAGACCAGGACCCCTTCAGGAAAGGAGTGGGAGGTGGATCTTGAGGATTCTTTTATGACTCGACTGGATGATGAGAGTGAGGCAGTAGTAGAAGCCCCGCCGAACCTAAGCCACAAGGAAAGTGAAGGTGAGGAGGCTGAACTATCTGTACCTTGCCCGCTTGTCTCCAGTGAACCAGTTGTCGAGAGTGAGGCCGAAGTAGCTATGGCTCCATTTTATTCTGATCAATCAGGAAAAGAGATCAAGCTACTAGGTTCTTGCCCGCTCGCTGCTGAGTCTGAGTCATTGCCCTTAAGTGTTGAACAGACTACTGATCCTAGTTTAATTAAGTGTATTTCTGAGGCACCTGATAATGTTGATGCATTGGAGGAAGGGACGGGTTTCTTTTTCCAGGATCGACTTCTGATGAGAAGGTGGAGACCCAAGGGAACTCCCTCTTCAGATGATTGTGAGATTAGAACCCAACTCGTTGTCCCCAATGATTATCGTAGGCAGATCTTGCAAGCTGCACATGATGACCCCATGGGAGGTCACCAAGGTATCTCAAATATGTACCATAAGATATGTAAATATTTTTCTGGCCTAAGTTAAAGAAAGACGTGGTTAGATATTGTCATAACTGTGTACCTTGTCAACTTGTTGGAAAACCTAATCAATCTGTGCCTAGAGCACCATTGCAACCTATTGTAGTTCCTGATGAACCATTTACTCATGTTGTAATTGATTGTGTAGGTCCTTTACCTAAGACTAAGTCGGGTAACATGTTTTTATTCACTCTCATGTGTATGACTACTAGATTTCCAGAAGCTTATGCTCTAAGGAATACCCAAGCTCATAATCTCATCAAGTGTCTTGAACGCTTTTTCTCTTTGTTTGGGATGCCTAGGGTTATTCAGAGTGATAATGGGGGAAACTTTTGTTCTAAAGTTTTCAGAACTTTTTGCGAGTCCCGAGGGATTCAGCACAAATTGTCTAGTCCATATCATCCACAAAGCCAAGGTGGGCTTGAACGTTTCCACCAGACTTTAAAACAAATGTTGAGGACAACCGGAGAGACTTATCCACGTAATTGGGATGAGAATCTCCCCTTCGTGTTGTTTGCTGCGAGAGAAGGGTTACAAGAGTCTTTGGGATGTTCACCTTTTGAACTCGTGTTTGGTCACCAAGTGAGAGGTCCTCTTAAATGCTCCACGAAAAGTTGTTGGGAGATGTCTCTGTTCATCAGAGTGATTTGTACTTGAGTAAGGTCAAGGACAAGTTGTGTCGGGCTCGTGAGTTGGCGAAAGAACATCTGGAAGAACTCAACAAGCCATGAAATTACGATATGACAAGAAGTTCAAGGCTAAACTCAGGTCGTTTGCTGTCGGAGATTTGGTGTTGGTGTTGAAACCTCGTTTGGGGACTTCCATGTCCCATAAGTTTGCAGGACCCTACCAAGTGGTAGAGAAGGTGGAGACCTAACTTATAAAATAATTAACCCTAATCTTTCAGAACCCCAAATGACTGTGCACATTAACAGATTAAAAGCTTATGTTGGACCAGGTGTAGTAACTTGTTTTAGTCGGGAAGAGTATACACCTGAGGATCATTGCAGTGAGGGAAATGATGTTAATATTCAACTTCTCAGTTCCAGTTCCAATGGCAGGGAGATGCTATGTCATTTACAGGAGGAGCAACGTGATGAGTTCCAGGTTCTGCTGGACAACCATACATCTCTGTTTGGGGAGGTTCCCACTCAGACCCACCTCATCACCCACGACATTCAGCTCCTGGACAACACACCCATTCGACAACATCCGTACCGAGTGAATCCCGAAAGAGGAAGATTCTACAAGCAGAAGTGGACTATCTGCTCCAGCATAATTTCATTCGGCCAAGTCAAAGTACTTGGAGCTCTCCGTGTTTATTAGTGCCAAAACAGGAGGAACCTGGAGATTGTGTGTTGATTATCGTAAACTGAACAAACACACTACTGTGGACGTTTTTCCCTTACCTCTGTTAGAGGAATGTATTGAATCAATTGGACATGCTCAATATGTAAGTAAACTTGATTTGTCTAAGGGCTATTACCAAATTCCATTGACTGATTACGCGAGGGAGGTTACTGCTTTTGTGACACCTGATGGTGCTTACGAATTTAACGTGATGCCGTTCGGTCTGCGAAATGCACCTGCTACTTTTCAGAGACTCATGAATTTCTTACTCAAGGATGTGCCAGATTGTAGGGCCTACCTTGATGACATTGTTTTATACAGTAAGAATTGGTCAGATCATCTCTTAGGTCTTAAGAACTTGTTTACAGTGTTGCAAAGTGCAAAATTAACCATAAATATGATAAGTGTAGTTGGGCAAGAGGTACTATAACCTATCTTGGACATGAAGTAGGACAAGTAAGATTATTCCATTACAAGATAAGATTCAAGCCATTGTGGACTACCCAGTGTTAACTAGTAGAAAAGGAGTCCAACGGTTTATTGGTATGTGTGCATACTATAGGCGTTATTGTAGAAATTTTTCAACAGTGGCTGCTCCTTTGACAAATTTGTTACGCAAGCATGTAAAATTTCAGTGGACACAAGATTGTCAGAATGCTTTTCAGAACCTAAAGGGCATATTGTCTACATCACCTGTTCTTGCTAGTCCCCATTTGATAAACCTTTCATATTACACATTGATGCGTCAGATGTTGGTATAGGGCTGTGTTGATTCAAGTTGGTTTAGATAATATTGAACATCCTGTGTATTATTATTCAAGAAAATTTAATGCAGCTCAGAAAAATATTCAGTGGTAGAAAAGGAGGCATTGGGTCTTATATTGTCAATTAAGAAGTTTGAAATTTATCTGTCAGGAAACAAAGTGTTAGTATTTACAGACCACAATCCCCTTATCTTTATAAATATGATGAAAGTTAAGAACCAACGTATTTTGCGCTGGTCCTTATTTTTGCAAGAATTCAATGTGGAGATCAAACATATTCCAGGCAGGCAGAATGTTATTGCTGATGCCTTGTCAAGAAGTTTTGATGTACCATAAATGTTTTTTTTTTGTGCTTAACATTTTTACTTCAGAAAAATGCCATTGATCTTCAATCCATTGCATTTTTTTTTTTTGGAGGTGGAAGTGTTACGTACCTCTATAAGCTACGTAATTAAATACATTTAATTTGTACTTCTACATAATTTGTACTTATATATATGCCTTGTTTTATCTGATTATATGTACATCTAAATATTCTTACTTGTATGTAAGTTATGTGTTGCCTGATTTATATGTTGAATTAGGCCTAACTTTTCCACCCGTGGGAACGATTAGATTCTCTTGTCTGTTCACGGTTGATTTCGTGGGAAAGTGGTTTTATCTATGATCATCAGTAGGAATCACTGATGGGAATTCTGTAATTGTTTGAACATTGGGGGCAACATTCCGTGAGAAACTTCTAGTTCCGGTGGCGGGGGAGCGTTGCCAATATTTCCCTTTGTTATTTTATTTTAATTACTGCATGTATTAATAATTACATTATTTTTTGTTATGCATGTTATTCTGACCATTTACTAAGTTACTTTAAGATTACTCTTGTCACATTATTTTGCTCCATGTAAGTTTAATTAAATAATGTTAGTTTGGCAATTTTCCGCGGGGCGGAAGCAATGTTTTTGACTCCCGCAGTTTAGTATTCAGTAACTCGCACGGGACAGGAGAGATAACAACTTGGGAGATAAGTCTGTTAATATTTGTTTTGCCATACATACATTTATATTATAAGAGACAATACTTTAATTTGCTTTTATAAGTGATCTTGTCCATCTGTGCTATATATATAATATCTTGTACTTATATTATTGTTAATATATATAATATAATTTATATGTATATTTCTTAGTCCTAAGGGATAAATACTTTATTCTTGCTTGTGCCAATCATGTGGTTACACTGGTGACCCGCTCTATTACAGCAATTCTAACATGACCCTAGACAACAATTTTCTTAATGCTGTACAGGGTTACGAGCCGTAACGAACGATCTGGTAACATACNAGGGGAGAAACTCCAGAAGGAGAATCAGGAGGGAGACCTTTTGGGACAGAATGTAAAGGAACAGGGGAGGAGGCGGTGGGTGATTCTGGGCCAAGGCCTGGAAACGGTTGTGGGACTGAGGAAGAGAAGGTAGATGCAACATGCGAGCATAAGATATGCCAGTGAAAGGGTGGAGACAGCGGACTTGGTGTCTCACTTCAGGAAAAGTTAAACGATCCCGGTGTTTTAGTGTAGTTTAGTTTAGCTTTTAGTGTATACACGTGTGGGAGAAGATAGGGTGGGCCTCACCGCAAATGAGGGAGCGAGCCTACGGAGAAGAGCAATCTGTCTTAGTGTGGCCATCGTCCCCACACATGGGGCATAGAGAAACAAGACTTGTGCATTTGAGGGCACTGTGCCCGAACTTCCAGCACTTATTACAAAGTCTAGGAGAGGGGATGTACTCCTGAATGGCGCACCTGGCACCAGCAAGAATGATAGAGGGCGGAAGGGTCCTACTATGGAAGGTGATTTTCACAACTCAAAGGGGCCGATGGCGGCGATCATGAGGGGGTCGAGTGAACGTGTCCACCTGGAGGACAGGATGGCCTTGAGCTTCGAGGATATGTTTAATATCCTCATGGCAGTCTTTTTGGTCCCTAACACCAGTTGCAACATAGTGCGGGAGGAGAACAGTGACAACACTGGCATTTAACCGAGCGTTTTTGGAGACCCGAAAAGTGGTCTCCCCAATGCAGGACAATGCGGCTAAGCGGGTAGCTGCATCCAGAGAAGGAGCAGCGACGACACGTGTACCGAAACGGGTGAGGGTAAAAGTAACAGAGGCATCTACTAAGTCAACAAGGTGTTTTTGGAGGCAGAAATCGTCTGGTGTAGAATCCAGAGGGAGATATCAAAGTATTTAGCCCATGAAGCAGGACCAAATAAGGTGTTGAACGTATTAGTATAGGAAGGGATCGTGCAAGAATGGCCATGGTGGGGACAGCGTTGAGAACCCCCAGATAGGGGGGATAAAAGGCGCAGTAGTCACAATGAGAGACTGAGCCGTGCCAGGGGACAAGGTGGTCACCGGTGAGGGCTTGGTTCTCGACCCCAACCACAGAGGAGCGACGGGAGTAGTCAGGGGGGTCAGAGGAGGAGCTAGGTCTGGGCCCAATGTAGTGGGGGCTATAGAACCCTTTCTTCCAACACAGCCCAACTCGGGGGCTTGGTCACCCACCCCACGAGCCTGAGAAGTAATAAAGGGAACAGTATTCAGAGACATGAAAATGAGAGGTAGTACTTTCATTCACGTATGTGCTCCCGCACCCACCATGGAGACACCATTAGAGGATAACACACCCAACAAGATGCATGTTGCCGGTCTTGCTGAGACCCCTAGGGGTGCATCGTGAGTATACTCCTCACAAATGCCACCTTAACCCTTCAATTGCGCATCGCATCATATGATGCTTTGACCGACTTGCAGTAAATTGCGCATCGCATCATATGATGCGTTGGAGTACTACGCAAGATTTAAACGGCCCGTGGATACACGGGGTTCACCACACCTTCATCAGGGCTCTTGTAAACAGACACCATTTTAAAAAAAAATCGTGGGCCAAACTCCAGGTGTTAGGAGCCTCAGTATCGAGTAAGCTACCAAGCTGACGCACGCAGCATGAGCTCACAGCACTGCTGTTCAGCTTGTGACCACAGCATCGCCTAAAAATGCCATAATATACTTGTTCATGCTATTATGTAGCGATAATATTATTACAGAAGACCCCTGACTGTGATACAACTGACCATGGGTCTGATAATAAGAGGATTGTGATGATATTAGCGCTGTGCTCCATGGAGGGAGGAGTAATGCTGGGAGGGAGGGTGGTGGCGTTGTTATCTGACTGTGTGTGGCCACCTTTTATTGACTGCACTCACCATACCAGCTAGTGGTTCGTTATGGTAAACACAAATGTAGATACTTATATATAACGTGTGTATAGAGGGTATAAACAGCAAGAGTAGGAGGTTGGGAGCCGCCATTTTGGTGAGAGAGGAGTGTCGTCTGCAGGAATTATCGTGTTGTTTA
>WNGS01083544.1:19648-35797 GCA_020271785.1 Procambarus virginalis
CACCACTACTAGTACACCACTACTACCACACCACTACTACCACACCACTACTACCACACCACTACTACTACACCACTACTACCACACCACTACTACCACACCACTACTAGTACACCACTACTACCACACCACTACTACCACACAACTAGTACACCACTACTAGTACACACTACTACCACACCACTACTACTACACCACTACTACCAACCACTACTACCACACAACTACTAACCACACCACTACTACTACACCACTACTAACACCACTACTAACACACCACTACTAGTACACCACTACTACACACCACTACTACACACCACTACTAGTACACCACTACTACCACACCACTACTACCACACCACTACTACACACACTACTACCACACCACTACTACCACACCACTACTACCACACCACTACTACCACACCACTACTAGTACACCACTACTACCACACCATACTAGTACACCACTACTAGTACACCACTACTACCACACCACTACTAGTACACCACTACTACCACACCACTACTAGTACACCCTACTAGTACACTACTACCACACCACTACTAGTACACCACTACTACCACACCACTACTACCACACCACTACTAGTACACCACTACTACCACACCACTACTACCACACCACTACTACCACACCACTACTACACACCACTACTACCACACCACTACTACACCACTACTAGTACACCACTACTACCACACCACTACTAGTACACCACTACTACCACACCACTACTACCACACATACTACACACCACTACTACCACACCACTACTAGTACACCACTACTACCACACCACTACTACCACACCACTACTACCACACCACTACTACCACACCACTACTACCACACCACTACTAGTACACCACTACTACCACACCACTACTACCACACCACTACTAGTACACCACTACTACCACACACTACTACCACACCACTACTAGTACACCACTACTACCACACTACTACTACACCACTACTACCACACCATACTAGTACACCACTACTAGTACACACTACTACCACACCACTACTAGTACACCACTACTACCACACCACTAGTACACCACTTACCACACACTACTACCACACCACTACTAGTACACCACTACTACCACACCACTACTACCACACCACTACTAGTACACCACTACTACCACACCACTACTAGTACACCATACTACCACACCACTACTAGTACACCACTACTACCACACCACTACTAGTACACCACTATACCACACCACTACTACACACCACTACTACCACACCACTACTAGTACACCACTACTAGTACACCACTACTACCACCCTACTAGTACACCACTACTAGTACACCACTACTACCACACCACTACTACCACACCACTACTACCACACCACTACTACCACACCACTACTACCACACCACTACTACCACACCACTACTACCACACCACTACTAGTACACACTACTACCACACCACTACTAGTACACCACTACTAGTACACCACTACTACACACCACTACTACCAACACTACTAGTACACCACTACTACCACACCACTACTACCACACCACTACTACCACACCATACTACCACACCACTACTACCACACCACTACTACCACACCACTACTACCACACACTACTACCACACCACTACTACCACACCACTACTAGTCACACTACTACACACCACTACTAGTACACCACTACTAGTACACCACTACTACCACACCACTACTACCACACCACTACTACCACACCACTACTAGTACACCACTACTAGTACACCACTACTACCACACCACTACTAGTACACACTACTACCACACCACTACTAGTACAACCACTACTACCACACCACTACTAGTACACCACTACTACCACACCACTACTACTACACCACTACTACCACACCACTACTAGTACACCACTACTACCACACCACTACTACCACACCACTACTACCACACCACTACTACCACACCACTACTACCACACCACTACTACACACACTACTACCACACCACTACTAGTACACCACTACTACCACACCACTACTACACACCACTACTACCACACCACTACTACCACACCACTACTACCACACCACTACTAGACACCTCTACTACCACACCACTACTAGTACACCTCTACTACCACACCACTACTAGTACACCACTACTACCACACCACTACTACCACACCACTACTAGTACACCACTACTACCACACCACTACTAGTACACCACTACTAGTACACCACTACTACCACACCACTACTACTACACCACTACTACCACACCACTACTAGTACACCACTACTACCACACCACTACTACCACACCACTACTACCACACCACTACTAGTACACCACTACTACCACACCACTACTAGTACACCACTACTAGTACACCTCTACTACCACACCACTACTACCACACCACTACTAGTACACCACTACTACCACACCACTACTACTACACCACTACTACCACACCACTACTAGTACACCACTACTACCACACCACTACTAGTACACCACTACTAGTACACCACTACTACACACCACTACTACTACACCACTACTACCACACCACTACTAGTACACCACTACTACCACACCACTACTAGTACACCACTACTACCACACCACTACTACCACACCACTACTACCACCACTACTACCACACCACTACTAGTACACCTCTACTACCACACCACTAGTGGTGTGGTGTTTGTTTCAAACACCACACCACTACACCAGGCTACTACACCACGCTACTACACCACGCTACTACACTACGCTACTACACCACGCCACTACACCACGCTACTACACCACGCTACTACACTACGCTACTACACCACGCCACTACACCACACTACTACACCACGCCACTACACCACGCTACTACACCACGCCACTACACTACGCTACTACACCACGCTACTACACCACGCTACTACACCACGCTACTACACTACGATACTACACCACGCCACTACACCACGTTACTACACCACGCCACTACACTACGCTACTACACCATGCTACTACACCACGCCACTACACCACGCTACTACACCACGCTACTACACCACGCTACTACACTACGCTATTACACCACGCTTCTACACCACGCCACTACACCACGCTACTACACCACGCCACTACACTATGCTACTACACCACGCTACTACACTACGCTACTACACCACGCCACTACACTACGCTACTACACCACGCCACTACACCACGCCACTACACCAGGCTACTACACCACGACCTCGACCTACTCGACCTCATCCGCTTACCTGGAATTCTTCCTCCTCGACCTCTTCTTAAGAATATGAGTAAAAATGATGAATTATCCTTTATTACGACCCTGTTTCATTTTACTAAATGTAGAAATATACTTTTATATTTCTACATTTATATAAATAACAGCAATAAAAAACTACGATTATGAAACATTTAAGGTTGCCACAAGGTTTCAAATTTTTTTTAGCCAACATTTCGTGCAATACGTTTCAGAAACTTATTTACATCCACACAAAATTACGCTTCTAATGCGTGCAAACAAACGTTGCCAATACTTTCCAACACTTTCCAGATACGTTGTGGCAACCTAAAATTGTTTGCTGGGATCAAAGTATTTAGCCCATGAAGCAGGACCAAATAAGGTGTTGAACGTATTAGTATAGGAAGGGATCGTGCAAGAACGGCCATGGTGGGGACAGCGTTGAGAACCCCCAGATAGGGGGGATTAAAAGGCGCAGTAGTCACAATGAGAGACTGAGCCGTGCCAGGGGACAAGGTGGTCACCGGTGAGGGCTTGGTTCTCGACCCCAACCACAGAGGAGCGACGGGAGTAGTCAGGGGGGTCAGAGGAGGAGCTAGGTCTGGGCCCAATGTAGTGGGGGCTATAGAGCCCTTTCTTCCAACACAGTCCAACTCAGGGGCTTGGTCACCCACCCCACGAGCCTGAGAAGTAATAAGGGGAACAGTATTCAGAGACATGAAAATGAGAGGTAGTACTTTCATTCACGTATGTGCTCCCGCACCCACCATGGAGACACCATTAGAGGATAACACACCCAACAAGATGCATGTTGCCGGTCTTGCCGAGACCCCCTAGGGGTGCATCGTGAGTATACTCCTCACAAATGCCACCTTAAGAACCATCAGTTCGTCGAGAATGGGTTCAGTGACGAAAGAAGGATTGACAATAGTGGTGTAGTGGTAAGACACTCGCCTGGCGTTCTGCGAGCGCTTTGTCATGGGTTCGTATCCTGGCCGGGGAGGATTTACTGGGCGCAAATCCTTAACTGTAGCCTCTGTTTAACTCAACAGTAAAATGTGTACTTGGTTGTAACAACGATTCTTCACAGCGGGGATCGTATTCCAGGGACCTGCCCGAAACGCTACGCATACTAGTGGCTGAACAAGAATGTAACAACTCTTGTATATATCTTAAAAAAAGAAAAAAAAAGAAAAAAAAAGTACCCTTGCTCGAGATGTTGGGTACGACAGTTCGACGAGTGAGAGAGTATGCCTCCCCAAACACCCGGGCATCAAAACAGAAGTCCGAAAGAATAATCAAGACTGGGAAAAGGTCGGCAGGAAATGACTATTAGAAAGGAGATGGGGGGAGAAAAATTAAACACAAGGAAAAAGAAAAGATTTCTGGAAATTTTTTTGAAGACAGCAGCAGGAGCATAAGGCTTCAAAAGAACAGACGACTGATCCATGGAGCATCACACACCGGCAGCCGAACACCAAGCCTCCTCACGACAACAATGGGCTAGAAAGGGAAGGGAGAGATGTGAGGTTTAGCTTCCTTAGCTTTCCTCATAACTCATACCTCTCAGTTCTGGGACCAGTCTAGTGGCATAATCTTCTGTCTTAACTAGGTATAGAATCTAGGCTGGAGCTGTATACT
Source organism: Procambarus virginalis (assembly GCA_020271785.1). NCBI lineage: Eukaryota > Metazoa > Arthropoda > Malacostraca > Decapoda > Cambaridae > Procambarus > Procambarus virginalis. Next base: position 24,607 of record WNGS01083544.1, read on the forward strand.
CCAGGATTGGTCTGACATAAGTGGTATACAAGGTTTCGAATGATTCCTTACACAAGTTTCTAAAGGCAATTCTTATGTTATCCAATCTAGCAGATGCCGCTAATGATATCCTTTTGATGTGGGCCTCTGGGGAGAGAAGTGTTGATGTTCGTGAGGGAAGATCTGGTACCCCTTCCCCAGCAGCCCCCGAGAGGAAAGCACCATGCTACTGGTGTTGGCATGACTAATGTTGTTCCTTTCAGGTGTACTGTTGTGGCTTTTTTCCTGGCGGTCTTATAACTGTTAGAGCGCTATCTTAAATCTACTGGAGATAAGAAACAGCCAATGTTAAATCTCGACTACCACCAGATGGACTGGTTTAAATGACTCCAGAGCCATGAGGGCACTGGTCAACTACAACAGCAAAGGAGAATTGACAGCGAGAAAGCAGTAGACAAAGAGCATAGAGAATAACATAAAGTTCTGCCGTGAAGATGCTAATCTCTGGAGACAGGCGGCACACATAGGTGTAGTCAGGAAAAACAACAGAGTAGCCTATACCATCTGCAGACTTTGACCCATAAGTGAAGATGGAAATGGACTGGGGGCAATGTCCGAACGACACGAGGGGAAATATAGTTAACACGAACCGAAAGGGCATTTTGTAAGTGAGACAACAAAAGAGGTAGATGGTGAAGGGGAACAGGGACCACAGGTGAGGTAAAGGTCAAGGCATGACATAAGTGAAAGTGAAGTAGTTGTAAGGACCGTGCAAGTTGGCAAACACATTAGTGATCACAGTGATCCTGTAGAGACAGGATGTCAGTTACAACATACAGGCTTAGGGTAGGGCAAATCCACAAGGGCCGTGATGAGGGGTTCGAACCTACGTCCGAGAGGATCCCACACGCGCCTTAATTGACTGTGCCACGACATGGTCAAAAGAATTGCAACCAGGAGTGCAGCTGCCCTCACACAGATCCTGCAGTCTTTCCGAGACACAAACCAGGGTTTGTCTAAGGCGTGTCTGGGATCCTCTTGGACGTGGGTTTGAACCCTCATCACGGCTCTTGTGGATTTGTTCATTTGATTCATCACTCTATTGTGATTTGTGTATGTAATGTCAGGGTAGGGGTTGAACAAAAGGCACCAGAGCTGAGGCGTATCCCAGTATGGTGCAGAGCATCAAGACAGTGAAGGGTAGGAGAAGCAAACGAGTAAGCAGGGCAAACATAATCAGGTTTAGACAGAATGAGAGAGGAATGTAAAGAGAGGAGTGAGCACCTATCAGCTACCCAAGAAGTATGGGACAAGACCTTAAGTAGGTTAAGAGCCTTAAAACATTCAACTCGGAGGTAAGAGATATGGGGCGACCAAGACAAACGAGTGTCAAAAATTAGCCCCAAAAGCTTAGCAGAATTTTTGTACAAAAAGAGCTGACCATAAAGCAACAGAGGGGGACGAAGAATGACGTGCTTCCGAGTAAAGGTCATAGCACAAGTCTTGATTTCAGAGAGCTTGAAGTCATGATTGGTGGCCCAAGATGACACAGCATCAATCACAAGTTGAAGCCGCCGTTGAAGGAAAGGCAAATCATCACCTCAACAGCATCGGGAAATATTGTCGACGTTGAGAGCAGAGAAAAGATGCCAGAAGAAAAGGAGGAAAGAAGACCATTGAGGGCAACCAGGAAAATAGTAGTGCTCAGAACACTACCTTGGGGTACACCTTCGTATTACCGAAAAGAGGCAGAGAGAGTGGTACCAAGCCTTACTCTAAAGGAACGACGTGAGAGGAAGCTTTGGAGGAAGAGAGGAAGATTACATTGAAGGCCAAAAAAACAGCGTTGAATGTAATGAAACACCATTTTCTGGGTGAGTCCCGGAGGCTCCCCGGAGCTTACTAGGCTGATATGCTAATGTCAGACTTTGGCATCAGTCATGTGTATAGAGTTCTTATGGGCCTACCGGGGACCACGAGCCAGAACCTGGCCCCCTCTAGAGAGGCAAGGGGAGCAATGGCCTATTGAAACCCCCATGTAATTGGAAGCATTCTATGTCTGCCATCGACCGGGTTAGGCACCCAGAAAGGTTGGCGTCCCAAAACTAACCCCTATTCTGGTGAAAATTGCAACAAAAAGTCGAACGAGTGGATAGAACTCCCCAAACAAAAACGAGCAAACTCGTATGATGTCATCCGTCGTCGCGCTGCTGTCTGCCCAGCCCCTCCCCTCGAGGGGGAGAGGGCAGCCCCAGACCTACTGCGCCAGCGATCCACACCCCAGTTCTGAGGCTGGATGTCAAAAACACGCGAAAAAAACGCTGACTGGAGAGAGGGAGGGATGCCGGGGAGCCTCCAGGACTCACCTAGAAAATGGCGTTTCATTACATTGAACGCTGGTTTTCTGAGGGGGAGCCCCTATGCATCCCCGGAGCTAACTACCCACAGAAGAAAAGAATAGAGAATTACCCGGGAGGTGGTTGCTGCTCACTCCTCAACCCAAAGCCGAGACAACTGGCTGCATCCGCCGACCCAAAGCGACACAGACCCGACCGGGCCCAGGAACGTTTACAAGGTAACAAGCAGCCAGAACTCTGTTCGACCACCAAAATCCCCACGCCCGAATGTCAGCCCAGGACATACTGCCAAAGATGGCGGCAAGAGCCACGAACTTGCGGACATCATGGGCACGGGGATAGACCGCAGGCTGGCTAGCCTTAATAACTCTGCGGACGACCTGGGAGACCCGCACCCTCGAACAGGGAAGAAGGGAAACCGGATCAGCCCAAAGTGCATCCACGGACATGGAAGCAGTGGCGCGCAAATAACGGCGGAGAGCCACAACCGGACACAAAACATGACACCCCCCGGCTGAACCAACCCAGCATTAACAACCCAAGGGCCCCTCCGGAACGCAGCAGTCTCATTCTTAGCCAGAAAAGAAGGAGAAGAAGGCTGCAGACGAACAGATCGCCCCGACCAAAGGAGCAGAAACATCTGCGCCTGAGGAGAGCATGAAGCTCACCCATCTGACTCGCAAAGGCCAATGCCAACAGGAAAAAGAGCCTTTGAAAATAAATCTGGAACCGAAGGGGCCACAACAAAACAAGGAGAAGAAAGAAAAGAGAACACACTGTCCAAAGACCAGGATGGCTCAGGTGGCGGATGAGCAGGCCGGAGGTGAAACAATGCCCGAGACAGCTTGCAAAACGGTGCAGACGTGACATCAATACTGAAAGCAAGCTGAAGCGGCTCCGCCAGTGCCGCATGATACAAGGCGACAGTGTTAGGCATAAGAAGAAGGTCCTTGGAACAACCAAGAGAGAAAGGACAACACCACCCTAACAGAAAGCAAAGTACAATGACGAAGACGTAAGAAGAACTAGAAGGACCACCAGGAAACTTCATACTGCCGCCGAGACGAAGACCGCAGGTGGGACACTAATAAGGAAGCCACCTGATCACCATAGAGATGATGATAAATTCTAGTCAAAAACACCATACATGAAGACTCGAGAAGATCAAACCAGCCACGTGACGTACCGGGTCGATCTGCTGGAAGAGGCGGAGCCGCGGAAAAACCTCTGGGTTCCGACACCGAGCAAGCAGCGCCTGAAACCATGGCTGGGCCAACCACCAAGGGGCCTAGAGGACAACTCTCCCCTGGTAAGTCTCTAAGTGAGTCAGAACTTTGAGCAACAGCTGAACCGGGGGAAAGAGGTACAGGAACCCCCACCTCGACCAGTCCTGCCAAAAGATCTCGACCCCGATAGCCTCACAATCGGGAAAGGGCGCCACATACAGGGGAAGGCACCGCGACCACACCGATGCGAAGAGGTCCACCTCGGGGCATTCGAACGTCTGGCAAAGCCAACGGAAAGAGTCGGCATCGACCATCCATTCCGTGGAGAGGGGAACAAAATGAGATAGGCCGTCGGCCAAGACTTGGACACTCCCCCGCACGTGAACTGCCAGGAGAGCCAAACCCCAAGAACTCGGCAGATGAGTCACTCGAAGCAACTAGTGCCAAAGAGCCAAGGACCGCATCGAACCCCCCCCCCCCCCCGGTTCAGACTAGGAACCATCGGGGAGCCGTCTGAATGGAGCCTGATCGTCGACCCGTGGGCGACTCAAATCCTCCAAAGAGCAAACCACACCGCAGCGAACTCCCGCACAGTGCTGTGGGCTTGACGGAAAGACGGACCCCACCGACCCTGGCCGACCCGATGAGCACTGGTCATAAAGCCCCAGCTGAGAGACGACACGTCCGTGAACGCATCGAGCGAGGGCTCGGGTAGGCGCCAAGGCACTGAACCCCGAAAAACCCAAAGAGGAAGCCGGTGACGCAGCAACTGACACAAAGCCCCCGGGGTCCAAACCCAGCAATTGCAAGAGAGGCGGAAGAGACGTCCCCGAAGGAACCAGAACAGCCGACGAAGCCAAACCCGACCTGGCGGGTAGACCAGCATTGCAAAGTTCAGGCCCCCGCACAGACCCTCGAGCAACTGCCGGGTGACCCGGGAGCACCCCAGAAACAGGCACAAGAGGGACCGCAGCTGCAGAAGAGACTCCGGAGGAAGAGACAAGGAAGCGGCCCGAGAGTTCCACACAAGGCCCAGCCAGGTTCGAACCTGGGAGGGATCCAGATGGTGACTTCCTCCAGTTCACCAAGAACCCGAACCCGGCGAGCTGAGAAAGAACCAGATCCCTGGCTAGCAGACAAGTGGACTGGCTGGGAGCCCAAACCAGCCAGTCGTCAAGGTAGGCCAACACCCGAACACCTAACAGACACAGACGGGTCACCACAACTCGCGTGAGGCGCATGAAAACGTGAGGTGTCAGGTTTAACCCGAAAGGAAGACAATGAAAGCAGTAAGCACGAAGCCCCCACAACAAAACCGAGCCAGTCCCTGAACCCCGGATGAATCGGGACGTGCCAATAAGCGTCCCGGAGACCCAGGGACACCATCCAAGCGCCTGGCTCAAACAGGAGCCGAACCTGAGACAGCATGGTCATCCGAAAGGAGGGGCAATGAACCCAGGGGTTCAGACAGGACAAGACCAGAATGAACCGCAGGTCCACGCAATCCCATTTCGGTACTGGAAACAGACAGGAAACCCATCTGACGGACGTTGTCGTTTCAACCACGCACAAGCGAACCCACTCCAAGATGACCTGACAGAGCGCAGGGTAAAAAGCCTGCCCCGCCAGCCCCGAACCCCCTGCAGGGGAAGGGGCCACCCAACGCCACCGGAGGCCGTGCGAAACGACCCAAAACGCCCAAAAATCATGGAACCAGGCGTGAATGAACAGCGCAAGCCTCGACCCCATCGCCCCACCAATGGAGCGAATCGTGAAAGGGCCGGTGCCCCTTACGAGACCCACAATTTCGCACAGAGCGAACACCGCACCGACCAGACGAAGCCGAGTCCGAAGGAGGAGCCGAACCCAAACCTGACACCAGTGGCCTACCACGACGAAAGGAACCCCGAGCCTAGGCACGACCCTTCCAGGAAGGCCCACCATGGGACCCACGGAGAACCAGCAAGTCCGACATAGGCCGGCAAGAAGCCAAAGCAGCCTGAATAAACTGCGCAACGCCTGAAGCTCAAACAATAGAGGGCAAAAAGGGGAAGACATCCTAAGAGCCAAGGCCCAAGCGGATTCCACAGAGGAGGTAAGCACCATATCTGCCGACACGCGAGCCGGGAGGCATAAAACAGAGCCACCGCATCCCGCAAGATCGGTGCGAAAAGCTTCAGCAAGGCAGCCGCCTAGCGAGCCGTCGAGGCCAAGGCGCCAGACCCAGGAACAGCCCCAAGCGCCCCCACATCCTCTGTGAGCCAGTCAGAAGATAGCTCCAGGAGGGAAAAGAAGCGCAAGCCCGCAACCAAAAGGCCCCGAGCACACAAGTCCTCCGCCACCTGCGCCGCTGAAAGGAGGGGAACCTGCACATGGAGCTGAACGACACCAATTAACATCCTGGGAAAGGGCAGGAGCAAACAAGCACTCATTGAGGTGCTCAAGGTCGCCCCTCAGGAAAACCTGAAGCACTGTCGAAGCTTCCCGCCATTCAAGCGTGCGGGAACGGCAGAAGGAGTGCCAAGCCTCCAAGGCAAAGACAGGACAGTCCGCCAGCCAGGATGACTCCGGAACCTCGTAATGGAGCCAGAAAGGGAACGAAGTCCCAAACCTGAAAGCCGAGGGATCCATTGCCGAGGCATAATCCGGGTCACGCAGGAGGTTTGTCGCAAGGGCCGCCCGCACCGCAGCAGGTTGGATGCGATAAGCTGAAAACCTCCAGAAAGACAGAACTGAAGCACCCGGGGAACACAAAACCGAACCAGGGGAGGGGCAGACACCAAATCCAACTTGTATGCAGAAGGGGGAAAAGAAAACCCCAATCCTTGTAACAGTAAGCTCCGCTCAAAGGGTAGAAAAACCCAGTCGGGGTCCAGCGGGGCCCAAGGCCCCCATGTCAGCCCCACCCCAACCCCAGGGTCCTCTTCAGCAAGACCCTGGGCCGAGTCCTCCCCCCAAGCACCGACCCCCCTAGACAAGGCCGGCGCAGCCGCAGAAGCCAGATAGAATGAGGCCCACTGGTCAGACCCAGAGGCTTTGGCCGAGGGAGGAGACTCGAATGCCTTCGTTGCCACACCGGAAAGGATACCCCCTGAGGCTGCCCAGGTCTCAAGACCAACTAACCCCTGCCCCGACTCCGAAACCCTCAGACGTTTCAGGGCTGGAAGCAGGGGAGGGGGACCAGAACGAACAACAGGAGGGGAAGGACCAGAAGGTGCAGACTGAACCAGGTTCGAAGCGACCCCCACCCCCAAGTCCGGGTCCCTATAAGTAAAACGGGGCATCCGGGTGAGCAACCAACCTAGCGCGTTGCAACAACCAAAACCTAGAATGCAACCCCTGTGCAGCCTATACCTGAAGATTATCATCCATAGATTGGGTAAATTGAGTCACCAGCAAGCAACAGTACTCACAGGACTCAGGGTTGAAAGTGTCACCGACCCAACAGGTTGCATGACGGAGGCAAAAACAATGAGGGGTCGCCCTGAGACAAGGGGACCGAACAACCCTTAAACTCGCACGAAGCAAGGGAGAACCCCGGGGTCACATTCATTGGACCCACGCGTCCCCTAGGGGATTCCCAGGGGTCCTGAGCGTTTACTTGAAGAGGACTCGCGCTCAGGTAAACCCAGGCAGGGTACTGATAACCGGCGCCCAAAATTACCAAACAAACAGTCTAAAGCTGAACCCCAGGGACGTGTACACTAATGGGGACCAAGCAGGGGGCACCACCAAGTATCAGGGTGAGGCCAAACACCAGTGGTAAATAGGGCAGAACCCCCCAATAAGGCAAAAAGAAAAAGAAAAACATAACTTCGCAAGAGGACAACGTACCCCAAGGAACAGAGCCGGCCGCTGTGATAGGTAACAACTAACTGCACAACACCCTACGCCCCTACCAGTGCGAAAACTGCCTCTTACCCTAAGGTTAACTAGGGGAGACAAAACCTCCAAGTATCCAAAGAGTGGCCGAGAAACTGAGCAGTAAAACAGACACACATAGGCAGACTCCGAGGAACTTGTGGAAGGTAACCCCAAGCTCCAAGGGCAGTACTTACAAGGCATCTAGGGAACGGAACCCTAGGCGCATGCAGCCTGAGTATTGAAGAATAACTCCTGGCTCTCGCACCTCTTATTAATCCAGTTGTCAGTTCCGATATTACTCAAGTATTTGTTCCAGTACCCAGTACCCCTTCAGAGGAGAAGTGGGATGTGGTTGTTCAAGATTCATGTGTGGCCAACCTAGTTGTTGAGAGTAAGCCTGGTACTATGACCCCACTTTATTCCAATCCAGTAGATGATTTGGGAAAGGACGTCCATGTACCATTGTCTTGCACCCTCATACCTCATACAGGTATGAGGGTGTCCCCAGGATGCCCACATAACCAGGAATACGTTTATAATACGGAGACCGTCGTATGTCCAGGCAGGAAGTAGATACAGGAAAGTTAAGCATACTTGCCACAAAGGGTCAGTGAGTACATAGGAGGTGCCAGCGTGAGAGAGGGAGAGGAGACGCCAGCGAGGCGACTGACCTCTGGGGTCAGCCTCAACCGGCGCGATGGAGAATAAACAACTGTAATGTGGTCGTGACGTGTTCATGATGAGAACAAAAAAAATTCTTTTTTCTTTTTAAAGTGTCAGAAACCCTTCCCTCAGTATGGGTATGTAGGAAAAAAATCGAAATTGTACTTACTTTGGCAGCTATGGGGTCCGTAAGTTGGGGCGTGATGTCATCATTCCCTGTTCGCCCGTGACGTACGCGCCCGGGGCGGGGTGCGCGAGTTGCCGCGAATATATTTTCGTTCATGATTTTCGCACAGTTCCAAATACATTTTATTTGTTTTTACGTGCTAATCCTATGTATAGTGAACACGTACACTATATTATGGCAGTAAAACATCCGTACTGTCCGAAGACACTGTGTTACGTGCATGATACTTGTGTACACATATGCAGCACACATTTACTATGTATCATGCTAATTTATGTATATATACAATCTATTTACACACTATACACTGTCACACACTATATACATTCACCATCAACACATTCAGAACATCGCGTAGCAGCTGCTTCGTATGGGCCAATAGCAGCTGCCTCATATGGGCCAACAGCAGCTGCCTTGTATGTGCCAATAGCAGCTGCCTCATATGGGCCAACAGCAGCTGCCTCGTATGGGCCAATAGCAGCTGCCTTGTATATGCCAATAGCAGCTGCCTCGTATGGGACAATAGGAGCTGCCTCATATGGGCCAATAGCAGCTGCCTCATATGAGTCAATAGCAGCTGCCTCGTATGGGCCAATAGCAGCTGCCTCGTATATGCCAATAACAGCTGCCTCGTATGGGCCAATGGGAGCATTTGGCCATGAACACATTCAGAACACCTCGAGTGAGAGCAGCCACACCAGCCAGTCTCCCTCACTCCAACATCTTACTCGCCAACATTGCTCCTCCCACCATACTGTTATAGTTCTTATTACACATGTTTCTATATACTATCTACATGTTTTATTTACCAGAACTATGCAAGTAAGACGGTATTGTGTCCAATCAGTACAGTGGCCACCATACACTGCATGAAAAATCACACAGCAGACGACGCTACGATTACGTCACCTCCCTCACCAAAATAGCTCCTCTCAACATTCTCCTGTGCTGTTCTTACACTATATACACACACATATATACCCATGTACATATGTTTTGCCCATAGCAAACCACTAGCTAGTATGGTGAGCAAAACAAGAGGTGGCTGCCACACACACACAATGAGGCTACCTCAATTCTTCGCCCTCCTCCCTCACCAAAATTCCTCCTTCCACAATACTACGCACAACGCTAATTATAACCACAATCCTGGTCACTATTCCTGTAATGAATAATTGACCACATGTTTATTTTGAAAAGGAACCTAATAAATCATTTGAAGATTCCTAGATGAACGAAATAATGCTGTGGTGCTGTGGCTAGTGCTGTGAACATCGTGAACAGCATTGAATCACTGATATTGAACATTGTACCCAGTCATTATCACACTGAGGCTCTTCTATAACACTATCATAGCTAAATAATACAAGTTATATATATATTTTGACATTATTAGGTGATGCTGTGGTCACACGCTGAACAGCATGCTGTGCGCTCATGCTGCGAGCGCCAGCCTTGGTTACTCAACTCTCACTACTGAGCTCCCACCCCGGGAATGTGGACCACGATTTTTTTTAAAGATGGCGTCTGTTTACAAGAGCCCTGAGAAGCTGATGTGAACCCCGTGTAGCCGCGGGAGTTTTGAATGGAACGTGAAAAATACAATACCCGGAGGCGCGTTGCGCAAACCAGATGCGAGCCTGCAGGCGCGTTGCGCAGTTAAAGGGTTAAGTGTACGTAGTTAAATCAGTGTGGCGTATTCCAACATCAACGTGGACCAGAGACCAGTGAGGCTAGTCTGAAAGAGCTCTCAAGGACTCTAACTCGGCTTGCTCCAGGCCCTATAACGGTTGCTCTCTTATTTTTCTGCTGATTCCGAAGCTTCGTGAAGCGTCTGCCACATGTACATTTGCGACGCATGCATTGCAGTCGGGAAAGCAAAATAGAAACCCCCACAGAGACGTTGGGTATCACAGTTCATGGTAAAGAGTGTGTGCCTCCCCAAAACCCCCATCAAAACAGAAGATGTCCAAAAATAATCAAGAATGGCAAAAGTCGGCGGGAAGACATGAGAAAGGAGAAGAGGAGGGAGGAAAAATGAACTTGAGGAAAGGAATAGCACCAGCACAATTAGTGAAGACGCAGCAGGACATAAGCTTCAAAAGGACAGAGTACTGTCTCATGGAGCATCACATCCTGGCAGCCGCCTACTAAGCTCCTCCACGATGACAACGGGCTGGAAAAGGCAAGGGGGGCAAAGCACACAATTCTCATCAGCATGAAAACAAAGCTGACATAGAAGAAGGGGACTTTCATATAAAAATTTTAAACACTGATAAGGTCTCTCTTCTGTATAAACTCTCATATGTTGTTAAATTTTATTTACCTGCAAAGCTTTTAGACATATGAAACATTATTATAAAAGATACTCCCTTGTATGAATGAAACCCAGTCATCAAAACACTGACCAAATACTCCTTAAACCAGCCACCAAGTCCCACGTTATTATGAAGAAAGCTTTACAACTTGCTTTGTACAACCCGTCCTCACACAAGACATCACATATATGACTTAATGCTTAAAGTCTATATGTTTAATGTGATTTAGTACATATGTGATATATTCCCAGTTACCTTTTTTACCACAGCCCAAACTCTTCCTCACGTACCATTTTACGTCTCACAGTACCCGTCCATAAACGTAGATAGCAGAATAGTCGTGATTGGATCAGTTATAACGAAAATTGTTGTTTTCAGGACCCACATGGGTTGTGAAATTTACCTACTATTGTCCATGCTCATAGAATATTACAGATCAGCTACATCCTATTGAAGGCTCGTAGTTTGTTTTGAGAAATATTAAGTAGTTCATTAGTAAATTATAATAAGCACTATAAATTATTACATAGAAATATAGTGCTTCCCCAATCAATATTATATACCATAGTCTGTGCTTAAAAAATATTTAAAGAATGT